>BOPN01004710.1:80000-85000 GCA_017312705.2 Penaeus japonicus
TTTCTTTCAATTCTTCAATCCCCCCTCCCCCCTTCTATGTACATGCTTCCGCACACACATGTCGGTAGGTGTAGAGAACAATTAATCGTAAATGTGAAAGAGAACACACATGACAAAATTAAAATCTCATATTGGCGGTCATGTACGTGCCATCATAAAAAAGGTAGGTGTCATGACGGCCTGCCAGTTTTATTCCGGTCACTCCATGTATGTGAATTAGAATAACTATATTCTTGTTAACTTAGTGTGTACTACTGATATGTTATTTTGTAATACATAGTTGTTTCATATAAAAATAAACAATGTTGAGTAAATTAATTCTTAGAAATTGTGAAAATTAATCTAACATTAATCTACTTCATTCGTTAATTCAGGACCTTCGTTTCTTTTTTAACTAAGCAGTCTAAGGTCCTGGTCTAAGATATCTAGATTTCCTTCCGCTAGCAATCAATCGTTCATCCTTGCTTATGTTTTTTCCTGGTTGATCCACAGAAATCCAGCATAGTAGGTCCTAACTGACGTGAGAGATTATAGATATTTCAAAACCACAGAATTGCGATAACAGAAGGCCCCGTAAAATAATATCATTGATAGAAAATCATTAAGATGAAAGAAGAGGTAGTGTGTAGTGTAAAGTCTGATTGGGAAGCTGCTAGCCACATTTCGAAGTCATCCAGTCAGCTTCAGTGTTGTATTTGTTCTTACAACTTGACATTTCCTATGACAAACAAGTCCATTTCATTGTGAGTTATTGTCATTGTTCCCTTTGATTAGCTATCAAGATGGCTGTGTCCCGCCCCCGATTCGCAGACATGGCTTCTGGCCCGCTGCAAAACATTGCTGTTAATCCCTCAGGTAGAGATTAGTGGTCACTGGCAGTCGGCCGGAACAACGAAATTTCGCCGGACAATGGGAGTTGCCGGGTGATTGAATTCCGGATGAGGGAGGTTCAGCCTGTATTTCTATATCTTTGATCTTTACCATTATCATCATGACCACTATCATTGCATTTGTTAATGATCCAAGTCATTGCAATAATGATTACTATCAGCAACATCATTAGTATTATGATCTTTGATAACTGTTGTACCCTTATCACTACCATTATCAACATCATTATCGTTGTTATCATCGTCATCGTCATAGGTATCACGTTGCTACAAATTCTGACTCAAAAACCTCCGAACGTATATCACTTCCTTTCTCGAAAATGAAAACCAAAATTATTCCTAGCATCTGGTAAACCCAATGTCCTATAAACTTCACTTCAGAGAACATTATCACAACGACCAGCATCCATCGATTTCCTTTCCCGAAAAGATAGAGATCTGATGTTCCCAAATGCATCAGCAGCTCTATACACGACATACATTCTCGCTTCAGTCTTCGGAGAAACCTTCCTGTCCATATAGGGCTGCCAGTCATCCACGGAGGGAATATATATCGTAACTGGTGGTCATTTGTATTCATAATCACATGAATATGAATGTGTGTTTACTTATGGATGAACATAAATGTATACATGTTGTGTGTGTGTGTGTGTGTGTGTGTGTGTGTGTGTGTGTAAATATATATATATATATATATATATATATATATATATATATATATATATATATATATATATATATACATACATAGAGAGAGAGAGAGAAAGAGAGAGAGAGAGAGATATTGTGTGTGTGTGTGTGTGTGTGTTAGCGTTGGCGTTTATGTGAGAATGCATCCGGGACCCAGCCCGTGCGTGCGTGCGAGAGCAGAAATAAAAATAGAACGCCAGCCCCCAGACACAAAACACAGACAGTTAGATAACAAGCACAAGAGCCGCCGTGAGCCGAACGGAAGCCGAACGAAACAGACACCAGCCCATCGCCGGAGCGAGACAATGGAGAGCAAAATGCCTCGTCATTATTTAAGAATGCATAGTACAAATGGCAGCCTAGGAAACGGGAATAATCAACGGTTGCCCATTCTCTTTGGGATATCTGACCGATGATTTATGAAAACACGAAAAAGACTAAGTGAAATAAGTGATACTACTAATATAATCACATCAATTAAAATAATGATGGTGATAATTGTAATATGGTAATGATACTAATGATGATATTAATAGCAATAATGACGATGATGATGATGATATGAATAACAGAATGGTGATGATAATGGTGATTATGATATTGATGACAGCAATAGTCTTAATAGTGATGGTAATGATAACAGTAATGAAATGAGAAAACGAGAAGATAACAATAATGATGATAAAGATAATGACAGTAACAATAATAATAATAACTGATGGTGGTGATTGCCATCATACTGATAGTATTAGCAATGAGGGTAATAACGATGACTATAAAAGTATCGATAGTGATACCTATTGTCATAATGAAAATTATAATGATAATGATGATGGTAATAATGACACCAGTTATAATTATGATGATAATGATGATAACATTGTTAACAACAATAATAATCATAAACATGATAATCATGCTAACGAAAATAATAACGATAGTAATAACAATGATAATGATAATCCCCATCATTGTCATTATGTTAATAGTCATAATGTTATTACTACTAATAGTAATAACATTGATATGATAATGATAATAATAATGATAATAATGATAATGATAACGATGATGATAATTATAACAATCATAGTGATAATAATAAAGATAACGATGATGATAATGACAATTATCAATATGTTCTGTCATGATTATCACTTTCATTATCTTTACTCTTATGATTATTATCATTATTATTAATATGATTATTATTTTCATCATTTTAATCGTTTTCACTATTATCATTAACATTGACATCTTTGTTATTATCATCCTTATTTTCATAATCAGTATATATATATATATATATATATATATATATATATATATATATATATATATATATATATATATATATATATATATATATATAATTATATGATTATATATATATAATTATATAATTATATATATATATATATATATATATATATTGCTGATATTATCATTATCATTGCCATCATTACTGTCATAATCATTGCCATTAGTGTTGTTATCATTATAATTTACTATGCCATTATTTTCATTTCTATCATCATCATTATTATCATTACAATTATGAATATCTTTATCACTACTGCTGTATTGTTGTTATCATGCTAATGATATTAATGACAATGATGATAATGATAATGATAATAATTATAATGATAATGATTATGATGGTGATAAGAATGAATGATAATAATGAAAATACTAATGATGAATATAATGATAGTACTAATAACAAGGATATTAACAAAAATAATGTTAATCAGGCTAGGATCCTCTTTATATCTATGGTTAGTTTCAAATGAAATATATTCATTCAATCAATAATCATGTACATCATCATTTAATCATACAGAACATAGTTCGGTTTGTATTTATTGAGATGATGAGATGTGTGTATGTGTGTGTGCGTGTGTGTAGTGTGTTTGTTTCTATGTGTTTGTGTGTGCGTGTTTAAATCATTCCATAGTAACAAAAAACTTATCGCAATACAATCTGCCTTAACAAAGACAATGGAACAAAAAAGATCAAACAAAAAGTCAAACAAAACCTCACAATCGTTTTTAACAAAACCCAAAATTAAGAAAAGGAAACGAAAGAGCAAGAAGGATAAGAGCGCCATCCCAAAGCCTCGTGCTCAGACGCTCACCTTCTTCTGACCTCACAGCCGGCGGGATTATCACTGCGAGACGGGCGAAATAATGCGAACAAGCGACGCATTATTTGGTGCTCCTCATGCTAGAATAATAGAAAGATAACCCAGGTGACGGAGCAGGTGGGGTGGGGAGGGGGAGGGGGGGGGGGAGGGAGAGGGGGGAGGAGGAGTAAGAGGAGGAATGGGAAGGGAGTGACGAAGGAGGGAGGGAGAAAGGTGGAGGGGGAAGGGGTTTTGGGTGAGGGGTAGGGTGGTTGGAGGGGGGTGAGGTCGTGTTGGGGATGGCGGGAAGGAAGGGAGTTTGTGGAAGGGGAAGTGGAGAGAGAAGAGAAGAGCAGAGGTTTTGGGGTTGCGGTGAGAAAGAGGTAGGGGAGGGGAGAAGGAGAGGTGTAGAAGGAGGAAGGGAAGAGAGAGAGAGGTTACGGTGGGGTGAGGAAGAGAAGAGGGTTCGGGGTGGGGAGAAAACATGGAAGAGGTCAAGGGGGAGGGGGAGAGGGAGGAGGTGCAGAGGTATGTGGGGGGAGGAAAAAGATAAGGGAGTATGGAAATTTCAAGTAAGCATATTGAGAGGGTGGGAGAGTGAGAGAATGTGAAGGGAAAAGGGAAATGGGGGAAGATGCACGAGAAGAGAGGGGATGGAAAGAAAAACACATGTTACTGGAACTATGAGGGAAAGAGCTAAGAGAGAAATAAAGAGAGAGAGAGAGAGAGAGAGAGAGAGAGAGAGAGAGAGAAAGAGAAAGAGAGAGAGACTGACTGACTAACTAACTGATAGACACACAGAGAGAGAAACAGACAAACAGACAGCAGACCAACGGACAGACAGATAATAGGAAAGAAAGACAGAGAAAAGAAAGACAGAGAGACAGAACAGAGTAACAGGAAGATGGACAGGGACAAAGACAAACTAAAAAGACAGAAAGAGAAGGAGAAGGAGGCGAACGGCGAGAGGAGAAAGGCGAAGAGGTGCATGGGACAAGGGGTCAAACAGCAAGGCGGTTGCTACTTGACAACTGACTCTAAAAATATCTTTCTAGCAAACCTACAATGCTATATAAGGTTAGGTCGCCTCGTCACCAGACCTGTAGTGGCAGACGTTGGGCTCCGTGGAAAGGACTCGCTGGTCTCACTCCTTGCTCTGAATGGAAAGGGCAGCTACAGGATTGCAGAGGGAGATGGATATGCTGATACATTTTTAGATTATGAATCACAGAAATGATTAAAAGAGAAAGGAGAGGAGCAAGACGCAAATGTGTGTAATGATTATGTGTGTG
>BOPN01004710.1:90000-92500 GCA_017312705.2 Penaeus japonicus
CCTTTATTTCTGTCTGCAATAATAATACCAACAACAACAATAATGATAACAGTAATAGAAATAATACAAACATCACAAATATCGTAAAACAACCAAACAACAACACAACCAAAGAGGCAGGAAAACACCGCCAATCATTTGGAATAAAAACAAGTGAATTATTCTCTACCTGACTCCCCGAGATCATGACGCAGTGAAACTAATCACTGAAGGCAGTGAAATTAGTCAGTGAAATTAGTCAGTGAAATTAGACAGTGAAATTAGTTAGTGAAATTAGACATTGAAATGAGTCATTGAAATTAGACAGTGAAATTTGTCAATGAAATTAGACATTGAAATCAGACAGTGAAATAAGACAGTGAAATTAGACAGTGAAATTAGACAGTGAAATTTCGTTAATCGAGAACCCTACTTTATTCGGTTAACACACATGTATATAATTTCCCTCTCTTTATCTCTCTCTCTCTCTTTTTTATCTGTCTATCACTTCTTTATATTTTTTTTCTTTTTTCTTCTTCTCCCTCTTTTAGGATACCTATCGTGCATGATTCTCTTTTGTGGGGTATCTTAAGGGGGGGGGGGTGATAAAGAGGAAGGAAATAGCAAGGTGTACGGAGAAATGGCGAACAGTTTCTTTTTGTCTTGGTCTTGTCTGTTTCTCTGTCTGTCTGCATGTCTCTGTTTGTCTGTCTCTGTGTCTCTCTGCCTCTGTCTTTTATGTTCCGTCTCTCTTTATTTCTCAATTTCTCTCTCTTTCTTTCTTACTCACTCTCTCTCCAACTCCAACTCCCACTCCCACTCCCACTCCCACTCCCACTCCCTCTCTTTCTCTCTCTCTCTCTCTCTCTCTCTCTCTCTCTCTCTCTCTCTCTCTTTCTCTGTCTGTCTGTCTGTCTGTCTGTGTCTCTCCCAGTCTCTCTTTATCTCTCTCACACCCTATCTCTCTTCCTCCGCGCCTGACGCACTAAAACCAGGCACAGTTGTAGCATTAATAGTTCTGTCTGAATAAAACGTATTTGCATTACGGCACTTCCCTTTATTTGCATGATTTATGACGAGAGTTCTGTGGCTTCTACCTCATGTTTGCGTTATTCAGAATATGTGTTGTTGTTGTCGCTGTTGTGCTCTTGTTGTTGTTTTTTCTGTGTATTCTTACTCGCTCTGTCTGTGTGTGATTGTGTGCTTGTATTTATTGTTTAGATTAGTTTAGATGGCTGTGGTTTGTGTGTTTACGAGTGTGTGTGTTTGTGTGTGTTAGTATGCGTTTGTGCCTATGTGAGACAAAGACAGAGAGAGAGAGAGGGGGGGGACAGCGAGAACGAGAGAGAGAATAACAAAAGGGAAAATGATCTTTTGATTCAGCAGGAATCCTTTACGAGAGAGAGAGAGAGAGAGAGAGAGAGATTGAGAGAGAGAGAGAGAGAGAAGAAAGAAAGAATGGGAGAAAAAAAAGAGAAAGGGAGTGAGAAAGAGAAAGAAAGAAAAAAAAACTAGAAATACAACAAAGATTTACAAAGAACGAATAGCAAAGAAAAAAAAGCCTTGCACGAGGAACACATTTCATCGCAACGGTTTCGCGAATTGGCTGTAAAACGGCCAAGCAGGATGAGGCTAGGGGGAGGGGGAGGGGGAGGGGGAAGGGAAGAGGGAGACGGAGGGGGTTGGGAGTAAGAGGGGAGGGAGAATGTAGGATGGGGGGTAAGGGAGGGAGGGATAATGTTGAGAGGGGGTGGGAGGAGCGGGGGAAGGGGGCGTAAGAGAGATAAAGAGGGGGTTGGGGTTAGGGAGGAGGGAGATAGAAGGATGGGGTGAGGGAGGAAGTGAGAGGGGGCGGGGGTAAGGGAGGAGCGAGACGGAGGGGGTCGGGGATAAGGGAGGGGAAGGAAGTAGGAGGGGAGGAGGAGGATGGGGGGGCATGGGTAGAGGGAGGAGACGGAGGGGAAGGGGAACGGGGAGGAGGAGGAAATGCTGAAGGAAGAGGAGGACCAGGAAGGGATAGAGGAGAATGAGGTAAATGGGACTTGTAAGAGGAAATAAGAGACAGGAGAGAGAGGGAGAGAGAGAGAAAGAGAGAAGGAAATAAGGAACAGGAATATCAGTCATTTGAGCGGAAGGGAAATGTTTCCATAACGTCACGAGACACAGCAGAGAGTGAGAAGGTGCGCCTTAAATAACTTTCCTTTTCCTTTCCCTGTCGTTTCTTGTGGATTATATTCCCCTTCGTCCCCTGTGCCCTTATGATCAACTCTATCTATCTATCTATGTATCTCGATCTCTATCCGTATCTTTCTCTTTTTATATCTATCTATATCACTATCACTACCCCTATCTCTATTTCCATCTCTGTCTGTCTGTCTACCCTTCTAGCTATCTATCTCTCCTTCAATCTTTTCCTTTCCTATCTCATTTCACTTCCCCTCTCTCTCTCTCTCTCTCTCTCTCTCTCTCTCTCTCTCTCTCTCTCTCTCTCTCCTCATAAACAGCAAAGCTTCCCTGACAA
>BOPN01004710.1:102500-105000 GCA_017312705.2 Penaeus japonicus
TCTCACGAGCTGTTTACAGCCTGCTTGAAAGTATTCAAGAAGTTAAGTTGGAAAGAGATTAAAAATAGGGAATGAGCGCCAGCAATCTAAGATTTACCTTTACGTGTCGTGTTGCATTCTCGGTGAGTCAGCAGATGAACTACAGCAGTGTCAGCAATTAAATAGGAAAGTCAGAGATTATTGTAAAATGAACATAGAAAAAGGCTAAAGTCATAATCCCTTGTAGTCAGGCATTACGGTTAAGCAAATGCAAATGCGGAACTGAAGTACTAGAAGCAGTGAACGAGTATGTATACCTAGGGCAACTCATTCAGTCAAGTACATCCTGCGAAGATAAAACGGCGAATCAGGCTAGGTTGGAGTGCCTTCGGTAAACATAGTAATATATTACGAAGTAGTCTGCCACTATGTCTAAAAGAAAAGATTTTATTAATCGTCCCTCCCCGTCATGACCATGGATCAGAGACATGGACTACGACCAAGGCACTCGAGAGGAAATTAGTAAGCGCCCAAGAGGAATGGAAAAACTATGCGAGTTGGCAACTTAAAGAAGACAAAAGAAAAGACATATGGATCAGACAGCAAACAAAGTAGACGATATAACAAGACCATCAAAAGAAAAAGTGGCGATGGGCTGAATGCATATATGGAGACAGGACAACAGGTGAACAAAGAAAACAACAGAATGGGTAATACACGACACAAAGAGACCCAGGGCAAGACCAATGACTAGATGGCGGGATGAAATAGCAAAATTCGCAGGAGTAAACTGGAATCAGAGGACACAAGACCGGAATGACTGGAAAAGATTGAGAGAGGCCTACGTCCTGCAGTGGATTGATACAGGCTGATGATGATGATATATATATATATATATGTGTGTGTGTGTGTGTGTGTGTGTGTGTGTGTGTGTGTGTGTGTGTGTGTGTGTGTGTGTGTGTGTTTATATGTATATATATATATATATATATATATATATATATATATATATATATATATATATATAGATATATATATATTTATATATATATATATATATATATATATATATATATATATATATATATATATATATATATATATATATATATATACATATATATATACATACATATATATATATATATATATATATATATATATATATATATATATATATATATATATATATATACATATATATATATATATATATATATACATACATAAATATATATATATATATATATATATATATATATATATATATATATATATATATATATATATATATATATATGTATGTATATAAATATATATATATATATATATATATATATATATATATATATATATATATATATATATATATATATATATATATATATATATATATATATATATATATATATATATATATATATATATATATATATACATACATAAATATATGTATATATAAATATATATAAATATATATATATATATATATATATATATATATATATATATATATATATATATATATATATATATGTCACAACTGTGAGATTAGCTAGGTTGATTTTGATGTAATTGTAAATGTGAATGTTGTTTTTGTACTGTTATGCTGTAATTGTATATTACACCGTGTATGTGGGTGCAGGTGTGTCAGTGTAACCGGGCAGGTACACAGGACCGACACTTTGCCAGGCGAAGCACAACAGGTCAGTGGCAGCAAAGCGGCAACAGTGGTCAGTGTGCATATGCTGGAACTCCACCGAAGTGGAAGGGGACAGTTAAGTTGAACAGAAGAGTTCAGGTGAAGAAAAACAGTCAGGAAAATGAAGGAAAGTCGTAGTTAAAGTAGTGGGAGGACGAAACTCCCTGTCTGACTTTTTAAAGTTATTGAAGTGTAATGTCCACTCAAAACCTTCTGGAAGGCCTGCCAGGTCGGAAGGGGAAAAGTCATTTGATTGTTGATTGATTCTTCTTCTTGTCCTGTGGGGGTGAGTAAGTTGAAGGGTTGGGAGGAAGGGTCTGGAACTTACAGGTTGGAGTTAAGGATTCTTTATTATTTATACAAATAAATTATGTTAATAAAAACCCAAAAATATATTAGTAATTTTTTTTTTTTTTTTTTTTTTTTTTTTTTGAAGCGTGATAAAGCGGAAGAGGAAGTGGTGAAAGGAGCTGGAGAGATAGTGAAAAGAAACTTGGGAGGGGATAAAGTGAGAGTTCATTAAGTAAGTGAAGAGAGTATTAGCTTTTATTGGAGTTGGTCTTGAGGAGAAGGAAGTTGAAGTGAATAATGGAAGTGTGTAAAGTGAAGAGGAAGTGATGAAAGAGGAGCTGGATAGTGAAGCTTTGAAGGTACGAGAGTCAAAGTGATAGAAGGAAAGCTGAGAAAGGTGGAGAAGGGAGAAAAGATAAGTTGTAAGACCAGGAGAAAGAAGTCAGAGAATAGCTTGCATGTGCGCCCTTAGTAGCTGAACAAAGCCCCGGGTCAACCCCTCGGGAGGCAGCCAGAAACCAGAACACC
>BOPN01004710.1:115000-116053 GCA_017312705.2 Penaeus japonicus
TCTCTTTCCCCCTCTCTCCCTCCCTCCCTCCCTCCCTCCCTCCCTCCCACCCTCCCTCCCACTCTCTCTCTTTCTTTCATTTTACGGTTTGATTTTTATAGATATTACTAGATCTCTCGCCATTATAAAGGAAAACACGGAAAAGAAAATACAGGGAACATGATGTCAATATAGGCATAGAGTGAGACTGATATCTGATTCAATCGTCCTCAATGAAATGCAAAGATACTGCAAAAGGGGATTAAAGGTAAGCACGTCGCAACTGTACAATCGGGAGAAGTTGAAAGGATATTCCCGGAAGCAGAAAACTACAGTTTAAGAAAAGAAAGCTGATGAAGCTTTCTTGAAGAATATTGATAGATCTGAAAAGTGAAAGACTGAATTATAGGAAATTAGATTTAATGATGATATGGTAATGATGATATTGATAAGCATAATGATAATGATATTGATAATTATAGTAATGGTAATAGTTATGATAATAACGATGATGATAACGATAAAAGCAAATTCTGATTCTAACCAAAACAGGAGCGTATTTAAGGAGGGAATAACAGCTTCATATCCAGGCTATTGCAAGTTCCTCTTTTTAGGGGGAAGGGTGCAAAAGTAAGCAATATCTGCAGCAATCGGTAGTAAATGCTAGGGCTTGGCGAATTTGCGTAAGAAAATTCGTAATGAATAGTATCAGAAATTGTGTCAGAAATATGATCCTGAAATGTTGGATATAGTGTCAGGATGATTAAGAATCGAACCAGAATCTATGAACTAGATTCTGTTTTCTTTTTTTTTCTTTTTTAACAAATGTAAATTAAGTGTAGTGACTATATTGCCAATGATTAGAAGACAAAAGACGATAAGGGCTGCTACAATAATCGTAATATTGATAATGAGAAAAAAAAAATTATCAATAATAATAATGATATCAATAATAATGGTAAAAATAGCAACAGTAATAATAAAAACATTTATAAGTGTTGTACTTATGCTAGTGATAGCAGTAGCTGTAATGATAAAACCAATGGTAACAATGATGATAATGATAATAGCAAT
>BOPN01004711.1:0-2500 GCA_017312705.2 Penaeus japonicus
ATATATATATATAAGTACAAATGTCATTCGACATAACAATTTTTAGCTGGACCTTCCTTGCCACATATAACCCAATTTCATGAAAGATTTCAAAATATTCTTGATCAATAAATTAATTCTCGCTAATTCTGTAGGTTCTAAGAAACCCTGACGAGGCCACCGATTTCTTCATCTGCAAGAAATGCAAAAAGAAAATACAGTAAACTGGAAATATACAAGAACCAAAGACATCATGCAAGAGAACATCTAGAAAAGGTAATTTACCTAAATATTCCTATTCCACTTTTAACGTTATGGTATGCGCAGAATGTTCAGTTCCAGCAAAGGGTCATTGAACTTTATGCAATATTCACAGATCACATAGAAAAAAAAATATATATCGTCTGCATATCTCTACCAAACCAAGTCTAAAGGCATTATAATAGCCGGAAGCAGTTCGGTTTCAAATATTTCAGAAATAATTTTCAAACATTAACAAACATCAATAGATTACATAGGACTGGACTCAAATGACTTCGCATCTCGATACTGTTAGTCTAAAAAAAAAAAAAAAGAGAGAGAGAGAGAGAAAAAAAAAAAAAAAAAAAAAAAAAAAAAAAAAAAAAAAAAAAAAAAAAAAAAAAACAGGACATCAAAATGAGGGAACGCTGAAAGTTTACGTGTTAAAAATTCAAACATATCATTAAGTGGAACATGAATTTTAATTAAAAAGAGGGAATCGGCGTCAAGGCTAATTAATTTCATATCGTTTGTTGGTAAATGCCAAACTTTCTCAATGAGATCCATAGCATGCAGAGAATATCACTTTTTTCGTGAAATATCCCATAAAAGGTGACAATTTTTGGAATCCGTTTTGATTAAGATGATGCCCAATTTTGACTCAGGTGTTGGTTAATGCGGTATTAAGGACCTTACCTGATAATTAGTTGTTAATGCTTATCGAAACTTACTCGACTTTGACCTTCCATCTGTGATCTAATCTAATTCTTTTTCCTATAATCTGTCTATCACTATGTATTCTTGTCATTTGGTTTTACTCGTCCGATGAGGAAGTCTGTAGAACTTCGGAACCGTGCTTCATTTATGTTCATACTGTTTTATTAATCTGTAAGCACACGTTACTTTTTTATTTTTTATTCATACATGCACGCGTACACACACACACACACACACACTTTCGCACACGCACACGCACACGCATACACACACACACACACACACACACACACACACACACACACACACACACACATTAACGCTCACCTAATAGAACCAGTCACTGTAAATAAACAAACATTCTAAAGAGAGAAATATACCCAAGCACAATCTTTTTTTCTGCGCTGTGAGGGCGGTGAATGGAAACGCAAATCATAGCTCATTTCTGCAGCTGGATTGGGCAGTGAACATGCTTTGCAAAGAAATATATATATATATATATATATATATAGAGAGAGGAGAGAGAGAGAGAGAGAGAGAGAGAGAGAGAGAGAGAGAGAGAGAGAGAGAGAGAGAGAGAAAGAGAGAGAGAGAGAGAGAGAGGTGTCTGTGTGTGTGTGTGTGTGTGTGTGTGTGTGTGTGACCAGCAATTTCCTCACTCGGAATAGACACGGCTAGCTTTCCCATTATTTCAGATGTTATTGCAAATTCAAATGCTTTAATAAAAACGGCAAAAGTTTTAATTACATACTTGCGGTACAATAACCTTTTCTCTCTTTTTTTTTCAACGGTTCTGTAAACTAGATCAACGCATTTATCCACAAGGATTTTATACGTTTAATAATCATACGATCGCGGGATGCCATACTGGGATGTAAATTATTAAGATTAATACTCATGCTTTAGGAAGAAAAAGGATTGAGATTGTATTACCACAAAAACTCTGTATTGCAGTATTCGGTTGAAACGACTGACCATAAAGAAAATCTAAATATTTTGTTTCCTTTCTTCTTCTTCTTCTTCTTTTCCTTCTTCTACTTCTCCTTCTTCTTCTCCTTTTCCTCTTCTTCCTTCTTCTTTTTCTTCTCCATTTCCTTCTCCTCTTCCTTCCCCTTTTCTTTCTCCTTCTCCTTCTACTTTTTCCTCTCCCTTTCATTCTCATTCGCATTCTCATTCTCTCTTTCCTTCCCTTTCTCCCTCTCCCTTTCATTCTCATTCGCATCCTCATTCTCATTCTCATTCTCCCTCTCTCTTTCATTCTCATTCTCATTCTCTCTCTTCCTTTTCTTTCTCCCTCTCCCTCTCCTTTTCCTTTTCCTTCTCCTTCTCCTTCTTCTCTCTTTCCCTTTTTATTTTTATTCACATTCTCTTTCTCTTTTTCATTCTCATTCTCCCTCTCATTCTCTTTCTCATTCTCATTCTTCCTCACCTTTTCCCTTTCCTTCTTCACTTTTCTTTCTATTTAATCTTATATATTTTCTTTTTCTTCTTCATCTTCTTTTCTTCTTTTTCTCATCTTCTTTCTTTTTCTTCTTTTTTCTCATCTTTTTCTTTTTTGTCTTCC
>BOPN01004711.1:62500-87500 GCA_017312705.2 Penaeus japonicus
GAAGAACAGAGATCTTTGCAGCAATTCAACAGATAACTTCTTTGTTGATTGTCGGAGTTCTCGTTATAGCCTTCTTTATAGCCTTCGTAGTTCTAGACTTATCTTGTCAGGAGAATTTAATATGTGAGAGCTTGAATTTACTGGTGTGAGAAGTACTTACATCAAATTCTTTGCCTTTGTTGCAGATCTAATAGGCCTTGATTCTGCTGCTTCACCCGAAAGGAGTTATACTGATGGACTTCCTAGGTATGAGCTATCCTGACTCATCTCAAAGCATGAGTTGTACTGGTGTATCTTCAAACTGAATTTTAATAAACCCAAGAGGCATGAGTTTAACTGTGCCTAAGAGGCTTGAGTTTTACTGTACCCAAGAGGCATGTGTTTTACTATACCCGAGAGGCTTGAGTTTTACAGTACCCAACAGGCTTGAGTTTTTCTGTACCCGAGTGGCAAGAATTTTACTGTACCCGCGAGGCTTGAGTTTTACTGTACCCGAGAAACTTGAATTTTACTATACCCGAGAGGCTTGAGTTTTAATGAACCCAAGAGGCATGAGTTTTACTGTACCTGAGAGGATTCAGTTTTACTGTACCAGAGAGGGTTGAGTTTTACTGTACTCGAGAGGCTTAAGTTTTAATGAACCAAAGAGGCATGAGTTTTAATGAACCCAAGAGGCATGAGTTTTACTTTACCCGAGAAGCTTCAGTTTTACTGAATATGAGAGGCTTGTGTTTTACTATACCCGAGAGGCTTGAGTTTTACCGTACCTGAGAGGCATGAGTTTTACTGTATCCGAGATGCTTGAGTTTTACTGTACCCGAGAGGCTTGAGTTTTACTGTACCTGAGAGGCATGAGTTTTACTGTACCCGAGAGGCTTGAGTTTTACTGTACCCGAAAAGCATGAGTTTTACTGTACCCGAGAGGCATTAGTTTTACTGATAGACTCAAGCCTCTCGGGTACAGTAAAACTCAAGCCTCTTGGATACATTACCTGAAAGGCTTCAGTTTTAATAAACCCAAAATGCTTGAGTTTTACTGTACCCGAAAGAATTGAGTTTTACTATACCCGAGAGGCTTGAGTTTTACTGTACCTGAAAGGCTTGAGTTTTACTCTACCCAATAGGCTTGAGTTTTACTATACCTGAGAGGCATAAGTTTTACTGTACCTGAGAGGCTTGAGTTTTAATAAACCAAAGAATCTTGAGTTTTGATAAACCAGAGGCATGAGTTTAACTTAACCTGAGAGGCTTGAGTTTTACTGTACCCGAGTCTTCAGTTTTACTGTACCTGAGAGGCTTAAGTTTTACTAAACCTGAGAGACTTGAGTTTTACTGTTCTCAAGAGGCATGAGTTTAAGTGTAACTGAGAGGCTTGAGTTTTACTGAATCCGAGAGGCTTGAATTTTACAGTACCCATAAGGCTTGAGTTTTACTGTACTAGAGAGGCTTGAGTTTTACTGTACCTGAGAGGCTTCAGATATTTTGTACACCGAGAGACTTGAGTCTTACTGTATCCGATAGGCATGAGTTTTACTGTACCCAAGAGGCTTGAGTCTTTTCTGTACCCAAGAGGGATGACTTTCGCTGTACCTGAGAGGCATGAGTTTTACTATACCTGAGAGGCATGAGTTTTACTGTACCCGAGAGACTTGAGTTTTAATGAACACAAGAGGCATGAGTTTTAATGAACCCAGGAGGTATGAGTTTTTCTGTACCCAAGAGGCTTCAGTTTTACTGTACAAGAGAGACTTCAGTTTTACTGTACTCGAGAGACTTCAGTTTTACTAAACCTAAGAGACCCCGAGAGACTTGAGTCTTACTGTATCCAATAGGCATGAGTTTTACTGTACCCGAGAGGCATGAGTTTTACTGTAACCGAGAGGCTTGAGTCTTTTCTGTACCCAAGAGGCATGAGTTTCGCTGTACCTGAGAGGCATAAGTTTTACTGTACCTGAGAGGCATGAGTTTTAATGAACACAAGAGGCATGAGTTTTAATGAACCCAAGAGGTATGAGTTTTTCTGTACCCAAGAGGCTTCAGTTTTACTGTACAAGAGAGGCTTCAGTTTTACTGTATCTGAGAGCCTTGAATTTTAATGAACCCAAGAGGCTTGAGTTTTACTGTACTAGAGAGGCTTGAGCTCTACTGTACCCAAGAGGCTTCAGTTTTACTATACCTGAGAGGCTTGAGTTTTACTGTACCCGAGACTCTTGAGTTCTACTGTACTCAAGACGCTTGAGTTTTACTGTACTTGAGAGGCTTGAGTTTTACTGAATCCGAGAGACTTGAGTTTTACTGTACCCGAGAGGCTTGAGTTTTACTATACCCGAGAGGCTTGAGTTTTACTGTACCCGAGAGGCTTGAGTTTTACTGTACCCGAAAGGCTTGAGTTTTACTGTACCCGAAAGGCATGAGTTTTACTGTGCCAAAGAGGCTTCTGTTTTACTGTAACCGAGAGGCTTGAATTTTACTAAACCCGAGATAATTAAGTTTTACTATAGCCGAGAGGCTTAACTTTTACTGTACCCGAGAGGCTTGAGTTTTACTCTACCCAAGAGGATTGAGTTTTACTGTACCCAAGAAGCTTGAGTTTTACTTAACCCGAGAGACTTGAGTTTTACACTACCCAAGAGACTTAAGTTTTACTATACCCGAGAGGCTTGTGTTTTACTGTACCCGAGAGGCTTGAGTTTTACTGTACCGGAGAGGTTTAAGTTTTAATGTAACTGAGAGGCATGAGTTTTACTGTACCCAAGAGGCTTGAGTTTTACTGTACTGGAAAGGCGTGAGTTTTACTGTACCCGAGAGGGTTGAGTTTTACTGTACCCATGAGGCTTGGGTCTTACTGCACCCGAGAGGCTTTAGTTTCATTGTACCCAAAAGGCTTGAGTTTTACTGTACTCGAGAGGCATTCGTTTTACAGTACCAAAGAGACTCGAGTTTTAATGTACCCAAGAGGCATTGTTTTACCGTACCCAAGAGACTTGAGTCTTACTGTCCCCGAGAGGCATGAGTTTTACTATATCTTGAGAGGATTGAGTATTACTCTACCTGTGAGGCATGAATTTCACTGTACCTGAGAGGCATGAGTTTTACTGTACCCAAGAGGCTTGAGTTTTACTGTACCCGAGAGGCATGAGTTTTACTCTGCCCAAGAGGCTTCTGTTTTACTGTAACTGAGAGGCTTGAATTTTACTAAACACGAGATAATTCAGTTTTACTATACCCGAGAGGCTTAAATTTTACTGTGCCCGAGAGGCTTGAGTTTTACTCTACCAAAGAGGCTTTAGTTTTACTGTACCGAAGAGGCTTGAGTATAACTGAACCCGAGAGGCTCAGTTTTACTCTACCCAAGAGATTTTGTGTTTTAGTGTACCCGAGAGGCATGAGTTTTACTCTGCCCAAGAGGCTTCTTTTTTACTGTAATCGAGAGGCTTGAATTTTACTAAACACGAGATAATTCAGTTTTACTATACCCGAGAGGCTTAAATTTTACTGTACCCGAGAGGCTTGAGTTTTACTCTACCGAAGAGGCTTTAGTTTTACTGTACCCAAGAGGTTTGAGTATAACTGAACCCCAGAGGCTTGAGTTTTACTCTACCCAAGAAGCTTGAGTTTTACTGTATCCGAGAGGATTCAGTTTTACTGTACACGAGAGGCTTGAGTTTTACTAAACCTGAGAAGCTTCAGTTTTAATGAATCCAAGAGGCTGGAGATTTACTCTACCTGAGAGGCTTGAGTTTTACTGAACCCAAGAGGCTTGAGTTTATCTGTACCCAAGTGGCTTGAGTTTTACTGTACCCGAGAGGCTTGAGTTTTACTGTACCCAAGAGGCTTCAGTTTTACTGTATCCGAGAGGCTTGAGTTTTACTATACCCGAGAGGCTTTAGGTTTACTGTTCCCGAGAAGCATGAGTTTTGCTGTACCCAAGAGTCTTGAGTTTTATTGTATCCAGGAGGCTTGAGTTTTACTATACCCGAGAGGCTTGAGTTTTACTATATCTGAGAGGCTTGGGTTTGTTTGAACCCATGAGGCTTAAGGTTTTCTTTACCCAGGAGGCTTGAGTTTTTTTGAGCCCAGGAGGCTTAAAGTTTTCTTTACCCAGGAGGCTTCAGTTTTACTGTCCCCGAGAGGCACGAGTTTTACTCTACCCGAGAGGCTTGAGTTTTACTCTACCCAAGAGGCTTGAGTTTTAATGTACTTGAGAGGCTTGAGTTTTACTGTACCCGAGAGACTTGAGTTTTACTGTACCCGAGAGACTTGAGGTTTACTGTACCTAGGAGGCTTGAGATTTACTGTACCAGAGAGGCTTCAGTTTTACTGTCCACGAGAGGCACGAGTTTTACTCTACCCGAGAGGCTTGAGTTTTACTCTACCCGAGAGGCTTGAGTTTTACTGTACTTGAGAGGCTTGAGTTTTACTGTACCCGAGAGACTTGAGTTTTACTGTACCCGAGAGACTTGAGGTTTACTGTACCCAGGAGGCTTGAGATTTACTGTACCCGAGAGGCTTGAGCTTAACTGTACCCGAGAGGCTAAAGTTTTACTGTACTCGAGAGGTTTGAGTTTTACTATAACTAAGACACTTGAATTTTAATGAGCCCAATAGGCATGAGTTTTACTATACCGGAAAGGCTTCAGTTTTACTGTACTCAAGAGGCATTATTTTTACTGTTCCCAAGAGACATAAGTTTTAATGTACCCAAGAGACATTGTTTAACTGTATCCGAGACACTTGAGTCTTACTGTACCAGAGAGGCATGAGTTTTCCTGTACCTGAGAGGCTTCAGTTTTACTCTACCTGTGAGGCATAAATTTCACTTTACCTGAGAGGTATGAGTTTTACTGCCTGAGTGGCATGAGTTTTACTGTACCTGAGAGGCTTGAGATTTACTATACCTGAAAGGCTTCATTTTTACTGTACCCGAGAGACTTGAGCTTTACTGTACCCGAAAGGCTTGAGTTTTGCTATACCTGAGACCCTTGAATTTTAATGAACCCAAGAGGCTTAAATTTTAATGAACCCAAGAGGCTTCAGTTTTACCTACCTCGAGAGGCTTGAGCTTTACTGTACCCGAGAGGCTTGAGTTTAATATAACAAAGAGGCTTGAGTTTTACTGTACCCGAGAGGCTTGAGTTTTACTTTACCCAAGAGGCTTGAGTTTTACTGAACCCGAGAGGCTTGAGTTTTACTGTACCCGAAAGGCAAGAGTTTTACTGTGCTCAAGAGGCTTCTATTTTACTGTAACCGAGAGGCTTGAATTTTACTAAACCCGAGATAATTAAGTTTTACTATAGCCCAGAGGCTTAAATTTTACTGTACCCAAGAGGCTTGATTTTTACTCTACCCAAGAGGCTTGAATTTGACTGTACCCAAGAAACTTGAGTTTTACACTACCCAAGAGCAATAAGTTTTACTGTACCCAAGAGGCTTGAGTTTTACTGTACCTGAGAGGTTTAAGTTTTAATGTACCTGAGAGGCATGAGTTTTACTGTACCCAAGAGGCTTGAGTTTTACTGTACTGGAAACGCGTGAGTTTTACTGTACCCGAGAACTTAAGTTTTACTGTACATGAGAGGCTTGGGTCTTACTGCACCTGAGAGGCTTTAGGTTTATTGTACCCGGAAGGCCTGAGTTTTACTGTACTCAAGAGGTATTAGTTTTACTGTACCAAAGTGACTCGAGTTTTAATGTACCCAAGAGGCATTGTTTTACCGTACCCAAGAGACTTGAGTCTTACTGTCCCCGAGAGGCATAAGTTTTACTATATCTGAGAGACTTGAGTTTTACTCTACCTATGAGGCATGAATTTCACTGTACCTGAGAGGCATGAGTTTTACTGTACCCGAGAGGCTTGATTTTTGCTGTAACCGAGAGGCTTGAGTTTTTATGAGTTTTACTGTACCCAAGAGGCTTGAGTTTTACTGTACCCAAGAGGCATGAGTTTTACTCTGCCCAAGAGGCTTCTCTTTTACTGTAACCGAGAGGCTTGAATTTTACTAAACACTAGATAATTCAGTTTTACTATACCCGAGAGGCTTAAATTTAACTGTACCTGAGAGGCTTGAGTTTTACTCTACCGAAGAGGCTTTAGTTTTACTGTACCGAAGAGGCTTCAGTATAACTGAACCCGAGAGGCTTGAGTGTTACTCTACTCAAGAGGTTCGAGTTTTACTCTACCCGAATGATTTTTTGTTTTACCAAAAGGCTTCTGTTTTACTGTAACCGAGAGGCTTGAATTTTACTAAACACGAGATAAATCAGTTTTACTATACCCGAGAGGCATAAATTTTTCTGTACCCGAGAGGCATGAGTTTTACTCTACCAAAGAGGCTTTAGTTTTACTGTACCCAGAAGGCTTGAGTATAACTGAACCCGAGAGGCTTGAGTTTCACTCTACCCAAGAGGCTTGAGTTTTACTCTACCCAAGAGGCTTGAGTTTTACTGTATCCGACAGGATTCAGTTTTACTGTACGCAAGAGGCTTGAGTTTTACTAAACTTGAGGCGCTTCAGTTTTAATGAATCCAAGAGGCTGAAGATTTACTCTACCTGAGAAGCTTCAGTTTTACTGAACCCAAGAGACTTGAGGTTTACTGTTCCCGAGCAGCATGAGTTTTACTGTACCCAAGAGGCTTGAGTTTTACTGTATCCACGAGGCTTGAGTTTTACTATACCCGAGAGGCTTGAGTTTTACTAAATCCGAGAAACTTGAGTTTTTTTTAACCCGAGAGGCTTAAGGTTTTCTTTACCCAGGAGGCTTGAGTTTTACTATACCAGAGAGGCTTCAGTTTTACTGTACCCGAGAGGCACGAGTTTTACTCTACGCGAGAGGCTTCAGTTTTACTCTACCCGAGAGGCTTGAGTATACCTTACCCGAGAGGCTTGAGTTTCACTGTACCCAAGAGACTTGAGTTTTACTGTACCCGAGAGACTTGAGTTTTACTGTACCCGAGAGACTTGAGTTTTACTGTACCCAGGAGGCTTGAGATTTACTGTACCAGAGAGGCTTGAGCTTTACTGTACCTGAGAGGCTTGATTTTTACTGTACTTGAGACGCTTGTTTTACTTTACATGAGAGACTTGAATTTTAATAAACACAAGAGGCTTGAATTTTCATGAACCCAAGAGGCTTTAGTTTTACTGTACTCGAGAGGGTTTAGCTTTACTCTAACAAAGAGGCATAAATTTTAATGTACTCAAGAGGCTTCAGTTTTACTGTACCTGAGAGGCTTCAGTTTCCCTTTACCCGAGCAGCTTTAGTTTTACTATACCCGAGAGGCTTGAGTTTTACTGTACCTGATAGGCTTCCTTTTACTGTACCCAAGAGGTTTGAGTTTTACTCTACCCAAGAGGCCTGAGTTTTACTGTACCTGAGAGGCATTAGTTTTACTGTACCCGAGAGACGAGTTTTACTGTACCCAAGAGGCTCGAGTTTTACTGTAGTCGAGAGGCTTGAGTTTTACTGAATCCGAGAGTCTTGAAATTTACTGTACCCATGAGGCTTGAGTTTTACTGTACCCGAGAGGCATTAGTTTTCCTCTACCCGATAGGCTTGAGTTTTACTGTACCCTAGAGACTTGAGTTTTACTGTACCCTAGAGACTTGAGTTTTACTGTACCCTAGAGACTTGAGTTTTACTGTAGTAAAGAGGCATGAGTTTTCCTGAATCTTTACTATACCTGACAGACATGAGTTTTACTCTACCCGAGAAGCATGAGTTTTACTGTACATGAGAGGCTTGAGTTTTACTCTACCCGAAAGGCGTGAGTTTCTCTGTACCTGATAGGCTTGAGTTTCACTGTACCTGAGAGGCATTACTTTTACTGTACCCGAGAGTCTTGAGCTTTACTATACCCGAGAGGCATGAGTTTCACTCTACCTGAGAGGCTCGAGTTTTACTGTACCCGAAAGACTTAAATTTCACTGAACCCGAGAGGCTTGAGCTTTACTGTACCTGAGAGGCATGAGTTTTACTATACCCAAGTGGCTTAAGTTTTACTGTACCTGAGAGACTTGAGTTTTACTGTACCCGAGAGACTTGAGTTTCACTGAACCCGAGAAGCTTGAGCTTGACTGTACTTGACAGGCATGAGTTTATCTGTACCCAAGTGGCTTGAGTTTTACTGTACCCGAGAGGCTTGAGTTTTACTGTAACCGAGAGGCTTGAGTTTTATTATACTCGAGAGGCTTGAGTTTTACTGAACCCAAGAAGCTTGAGTTTTACTGTACCTGAGAGGATTAAGTTTTACTGTACCCAAGAGCCTTCAGTTTTACTGTACCCAAGTGGATTCCCTTTTACTGTACCCGAGAGGCTTGAGTTTTACTAAACCTGAGACGCTTCACTTTTAATGAATCCAAGAGGCTGGAGATTTACTTTACCTAAGAGGCTTGAGTTATATTGAACCCGAGAGGCTTCAGTTTATCTGTACCCAAGCGGCTTGAGTTTTACTGTACCCGAGAGGCTTGAGTTTTACTGTACCCAAGAGGCTTGAGTTTTACTGTATCCAAGAGGCTTCAGTTTTACTATACCCGAGAGGCTTGAGTTTTTTTTCACCCGAGAGGCTTAAGGTTTTCTTTACCCAGGAGGCTTGAGTTTTACTATACCAGAGAGGCTTCAGTTTTACTTTACCCGAGAGGCTTGAGTTTTACTATACCCGAGAGGCTTGAGTTTTACTGTACCCGAGAGGCTTCAGTTTTACTGTACCCAAGAGGCTTGAGTTTTACTGTACCCGAGAGGCTTCAGTTTTACTGTACCCAAGAGGCATGAGTTTTACTGTACCCTAGAGGCATTAGTTTTACTGTACCCGAGAGACGAGTTTTACTGTACCCAAGAAGCTCGAGTTTTACTGTAGTCGAGAGGCTTGAGTTTTACTGAATCCAATAGTCTTGAGTTTTACTGTACCCATGAGGCTTCAGTTTTACTGTACCTGAGAGGCCTGAGTTTTTCTCTACCCGATAAGCTTTAGTTTTACTGTATCCGAGAGACTTGAGTTTTACTGTAGTAAAGAGGCATGACTTTTCCTGAAGCTTTACTGTACCCGAGAGACATGAGTTTTACTCTACCCGAGAGGCATGAGTTTTACTGTACATGAGAGGCTTGAGTTTTACTCTACCCGAAAGGCGTAAGTTTCTCTGTACCTGTTAGGCTTTAGTTTTACTGTACCTGGGAGGCATTAGTTTTACTGTACCCGAGAGTCTTGAGTTTTACTATACCCGAGAGGCATGAGTTTCACTCTACCCAAGAGGCTTGAGTTTTTCTGTACCTGAGAGGCTTGAGTTTTACTGAATTCAAGAGGATCGAGTTTTACTGTACCCGAGAGACTTGAGCTTTACTGTACCTGAGAGGCATGAGTTTTACTGTACCCAAGTGGCCTAAGTTTTACTGTACCCGAGAGACTTAAGTTTCACTGAACCCGAGAGGCTTGAGCTTTACTGTACCTGAGAGGCAAGAGTTTTACTGTACCCAAGTGGCTTGAGTTTTATTGTACCCGATAGGCTTGAGTTTTACTGTACCCGAGAAGCTTGAGTTTTATTATACTTGATAGGCTTGAGTTTTACTGAACCCAAGAAGCTTGAGTTTAACCATACCTAAGAGGATGAAGTTTTACTGTACCCATGAGCTTTCAGTTTTACTGTACCCGAGAGTCTTGACTTTTACTAAACCTAAGACACTTCACTTTTAATGAATCCAAGAGGCTGGAGTTTTACTGTACCCAAGAGACTTGAATTTTACTGTACCCGAGAGGCATGAGTTTTACTCTGCCCAAGAGGCTTCTCTTTTACTGTAACCGAGAGGCTTGAATTTTACTAAACACGAGATAATTCAGTTTTACTATACCCGAGAGGCTTAAATTTAACTGTACCCGAGAGGCTTGAGTTTTACTCTACCGAAGAGGCTTTAGTTTTACTGTGCCCAAGAGGCTTGAGTATAACTGAACCCGAAAGGCTTGAGTTTCACTCTACCCAAGAGGCTTGAGTTTTACTCTACCCAAGAGGCTTGAGTTTTACTGTATCCGACAGGATTCAGTTTTACTGTACGCAAGAGGCTTGAATTTTACTAAACTTGAGGTGCTTCAGTTTTAATGAATCCAAGAGGCTGAAGATTTACTCTACCTGAGAGGTTTCAGTTTTACTGAACCCAAGAGGCTTGAGTTTATCTGTATCCAAGAGGCTTGAGTTTTACTATACCCGAGAGGCTTAAGGTTTACTGTTCCCGAGAAGTATGAGTTTTACTGTACCCAAGAGGCTTGAGTTTTACTGTATCCAAGAGGCTTGAGTTTTACTATACCCGAGAGGCTTGAGTTTTACTATATCCGAGAGGCTTGAGTTTTACTATACCCGAGAGGCTTGAGTTTTACTATATCCGAGAGGCTTAAGTTTTTTTTAACCCGAGAGGCTTAAGGTTTTCTTTACCCAGGAGGCTTGAGTTTTACTATACCTGAGAGGTTTCAGTTTTACTGTACCCGAGAGGCACGAGTTTTACTCTACCCGAGAGGCTTCAGTTTTACTCTACCTGACAGGCTTCAGTTTTACTGTACCCGAGAGGCACGAGTTTTACTCTACCCAAGAGGTTTCAGTTTTACTCTACCCAAGAGACTTGAGTTTTACTGTACCCAAGAGACTTGAGTTTTACTGTACCCGAGAGACCTGAGTTTTACTGTACCCAAGAGACTCGAGTTTTACTGTACCCAAGAGACTTGAGTTTTACTGTACCCAGGAGGCTTGAGATTTACTGTACCAGAGAGGCTTGAGCTTTACTGTACCTGAGAGGCTTGAGTTTTACTGTACTCGAGAAGCATGAGTATTACTGTACCTACGAGGCTTGAGTTTTACTGTATCCGAGAGGCTAGAGTTTTACTATACCCAAGAGGCTTGAGTTTTACTATATCCAAGATGTTTGAGTTTTTTTGAATGCAAGAGGCTTAAGGTTTTCTTTACCCAAGAGGCTTGAGTTTTACTGTTCCTGAGAGGCTTGAATTTTACTGTACCCACGAGACTTGAGTTTTACTGTACCCGAGAGGCTTGAGTTTTACTGTACATGAGAGGCTTGAGTTTTACTGTACCCGAGAAGCTTGAGTTTTATTATACTTGATAGGCTTGAGTTTTACTGAACCCAAGAAGCTTGAGTTTAACCGTACCTAAGAGGATGAAGTTTTACTGTACCCAAGAGCTTTCAGTTTTACTGTACCCGAGAGTCTTGACTTTTACTAAACCTTAGACACTTCACTTTTAATGAATCCAAGAGGCTGGAGATTTACTGTACCCAAGAGGCTTGCATTTTACTGTAACCGAGAGGCTTGAATTTTACTAACCACGAGATAATTCAGTTTTACTATACCCGAGAGGCTTAAATTTAATTGTACCCGAGAGGCTTAAATTTAACTGTACCCGAGAGGCTTGAGTTTTACTCTACTGAAGAGGCTTTAGTTTTACTGTACCGAAGAGGTTTGAGTATAACTAAACCCGAGAGGCTTGAGTGTTACTCTACCCAAGAGGCTCGAGTTTTACTCTACCCGAGAGATTTTGTGTTTTACTGTACCCGAGAGGCATGAGATTTACTCTGACCAAGGCTTCTGTTTTACTGTAACCGAGAGGCTTGAATTTTACTAAACACGAGATAATTCAGTTTTACTATACCCGAGAGGCTTAAATTTTACTGTACCCGAGAGGCATGAGTTTTACTCTACCGAAGGGGCTTTAGTTTTATTGTACCCAAGAGGCTTAGGTATAACTGAACCCGAGAGGCTTGAGTTTTACTCTACCCAAGAGGCTTGAGTTTTACTGTATCTGACAGGATTCAGTTTTACTGTACGCAAGAGGCTTGAGTTTTACTAAACTTGAGGCGCTTCAGTTTTAATGAATCCAAGAGGCTGAAGATTTACTCTACCTGAGAGGTTTCAGTTTTACTGAACCCAAGAGGCTTGAGTTTAACTGTATCCGAGAGGCTTGAGTTTTACTATACCCGAGAGGCTTGAGGTTTACTGTTCCCGAGAAGCATGAGTTTTACTGTACCCAAGAGGCTTGATTTTTACTGTATCCAAGAGGCTTGAGTTTTACTATACCCAGGAGGCTTGAGTTTTACTATACCAGAGAGGCTTCAGTTTTACTGTACCCTAGAGGCACGAGTTTTACTCTACCCGAGAGGCTTCAGTTTTACTCTACCCGAGAGGCTTGAGTATACTTTACCCGAGAGGCTTGAGTTTTACTGTACCCAAGAGACTTGAGTTTTACTGTACCCGAGAGACTTGAGTTTTACTGTACCCAAGAGGCTTGAGTTTTACTGTACCAAAGAGGCTTGAGCTTTACTGTACCCGAGAGGCTTGAGTTTTACTGTACTCGAGTAGCATGAGTTTTACTGTACATACGAGGCTTGAGTTTTACTGTATCCGAGAGGCTAGAGTTTTACTATACCCAAGAGGCTTGAGTTTTACTATATCCAAGATGCTTGAGTATTTTTGAACACAAGAGGCTTGAGGTTTTTTTTACCCAAGAGGCTTGAGTTTTACTGTTCCCAAGAGGCTTGAATTTTACTGTACCCACGAAGCTTGAGTTTAACTGTATCCAAGAAGCTTGAGTTTTTCCTTACCCGAGAGGCTTGAATTTTACTATACCTAAGAGGCTTGAGTTTTACTGAACCCGAGAGGCTTCAGATTTTTCTGTACCCAAGAGGCTTGAGTTTTACTGTTCCCGAGAGGCTTGAGTTTTACTGCACCCAAGTGGCTTGAGTTTTACTGTATATGAGAGACTTTAGTTTTACTATACCCAAAAGTATTGAGAGGCTGGAGATTTACTCTACCTGAGAGGCTTGAGTTTAACTGAACCCGAGAAGCATGAGTTTTCCTGTACCCAAGAGGCTTGAGTTTTACTGTATCCGAGAGGCTTGAGTTTTACTATACCAGAGAGTCTTGATTTTTACTGTACCCTAGAGGCTTGAATTTTACTGTACCCGAGAGGCTTGTGTTTTACTGTACCCAAGATACTTGAGTTTTACTGTTCACGAGAGGCTTCAGTTTTACTCTACCCGAGACACTTGAGTTTTACTGTACTCGAGAGGCTTGAGTTTTACTGAACCCGAGAGGCTCGAGTTTTACTGTACCCGAGAGACTTGAGTTTCACTGAACCCGAGAGGCCTGAGCTTTACTGTACCTGAGAGGCATGAGTTTTACTGTACCAAAGTGGCTTGAATTTTACTGTACTTGAGAGGCTAGAGTTTTACTATGCCCGAGACACTTGAGTTTTAGTGTACCCAAGAGGCTTGAGTTTTACTGTATCCGAGAGGCTTGAGTTTTACTATACCAGAGAGGCTTGAGTTTTACTGTACCCTAGAGGCATGAGTTTTACTGTACCTGAGAGGCTTGAGTTTTACTGTACCCGAGAGGCTTGATTTGTATTATACTCAAGAGGCTTGAGTTTTACTGAAACAAAGAAGCTTGAGTTTCACCATACCCGAAATGATTGATTTTTAATATACCCAAGAGCCTTCAGTTTTACTGTACCTAAGTGGATTCAGTTTTACTGTACCCAAGAGGCTCTAGTTTTACTGTGTCGAGAGGCTTGAGTTTTACTGAATCCGAGAGGCATGAGTTTTTCTCTACCCGATAGGCTTGAGTTTTACTATATCCGAGAGACTTGAGTTTTACTGTAGTAAAGATTCATGAGTTTTCCTGAATCTTTACTGTACCTGAGTGACATGAGTTTTACTCTACCCGAGAGGCTTGAGTTTTACTGTATCCGAGAGGCATGAGTTTTTCTCTACCCGATAGGCTTGAGTTTTACTGTATCCGAGAGACATGAGTTTTACTGTAGTAAAGAGGCATGAGTTTTCCTGAATCTTTACTGTACCCGAGATATATGAGTTTTACTCTACCCGAGAGGCATGAGTTTTACTGTACATGAGAGGCTTGAGTTTTACTCTACCCGAAAGGCGTGAGTTTCTCTGTACCTGATAGGCTTGAGTTTTACTGTACCTGGGAGGCATTCGATTTACTGTACCCAAGAGTCTTGAGTTTTACTATACCCGAGAGGCAGGAGTTTCACTCTATCCGAGAGGCTTGAGTTTTTCTGTACCTGAGAGGCTTGAGTTTTACTGAATTCAAGAGGATCAAGTTTTACTGTACCCAAGAGGCTTGATCTTTACTGTACCTGAGAGGCATGAGTTTTACTGTACCCAAGTTGCTTAAGTTTTACTGTACCCGAAAGACTTGAGTTTTACTGTACCCAAGAGAATTGAGTTTCACTGAACCCGAGAGGCTTGACCTTTACTGTACCTGAGAGGCATGAGTTTTACTGTACCCAAGTGCCTTGAGTTTTACTGTACCCGATAGGCTTGAGTTTTGCTGTACCCGAGAGGCTTGAGTTTTACTGTACATGAGAGGCTTGAGTTTTACTGTACCCGAGAAGCTTGAGGTTTATTATACTTGAGAGGCTTGAGTTTTACTAAACCCAAGAAGCTTGAGTTTAACTGTACCTGAGAGGATGAAGTTTTACTGTACACAAGAGCCTTATGTTTTACTGTACCCGTGGATTCACTTTTACTGTACCCGAGAGTCTTGACTTTTACTAAACCTAAGACACTTCACTTTTAATGAATCCAAGAGGCTGGAGTTTTACTGCACCCAAGAGGCTTGAGTTTTACTGTATTCGACAGGCTTGAGTTTTACTATAACCGAGAGTATTGATGTTTACTGTTCCCGAGAAGCATGAGTTTTACTGTACCTACGAGGCTTGAGTTTTACTGTATCCGAGAGGCTAGACTTTTACTATACCCGAGAGGCATAGTAAAAGTTTTACTATATCCAAGATGCTTGAGTTTTTTTTAACCCAAGAGGCTTGAGGTTTTCTTTACCCAAGAGGCTTGAGTTTTACTGTTCTCGAGAGGCTTAAATTTTACTGTACCCAAGAGGCTTTAGTTTTAATATACCCGAGAGGCCTGAGCTTTACTGTACCTGAGAGGCATGAGTTTTACTGTACCAAAGTGGCTTGAATTTTACTGTACTTGAGAAGCTAGAGTTTTACTATACCCGAGACACTTGAGTTTTACTGTACCCAAGAGGCTTGAGTTTTACTGTATCCGAGAGGCATGAGTTTTACTGTACCCAAGAGGCATTAGTTTTACTGTACCTGAGAGGTTTGATTCTTAGTGTACCTGAGAGGCTAGAGTTTTAATATACCAGAGAGGCTTGAGTTTTGCTGTACCCGAGAGGCATGAGCTTTACTGTACCCGATAGTCTTGAGTTTGTCTGTACCCGAGAGGCTTGTGTTTTACTGTACCCGAGAGACTTGAGTTTTACTTTACCCGAGAGGCTTGAGTTTTAATGTACCCAAGAGGACTTAAGTTTTACTGTTCCCGAGAGGCTTGAATTTTACTGTAGCCACGAGGCTTGAGTTTTACTGTATCCGAGAGGCTTGAGTTTTACTATACCCGAGAGGCTTGAGTTTTACTATACCCAAGAGGCTTGAGTTTTACTGAGCCCGAGAGGCTTCAGATTTTTCTGTACCCAAGAGGCTTGAGTTTTACTGTTCTCGGGAGGCTTGAGTTGTACACTTACTAAGTGGCTTGAGTTATACTGTACCTGAGAGGCTTTAGTTTTACTATAACAGAGAGGCTTCAGTTTTACTGTACCCGATAGTCTTGAGTCTTACTGTACCTGAGAGGCTTGTGTTTCACTGTACCCAATAGTCTTGAGTTTTACTGTACCCGTAACACTTGAGTTTTTACTGTACCCGAGAGGCTTTAGTTTTACTAAACCCAAGAGGCTAGAGTTTTACTGTACCCAAGAGACTTGTGTTTCACTGAACCCGAGAGGCTTGAGCTTTACTGTACCTGAGAGGCATGAGTTTTACTGTACCCAAGTGGCTTGAATTTTACTGTACCCGAGAGGCTTGAGTTTTACTATACCAGAGAGGCTTGAGTTTTACTGTACCTGAGAGGCTTGAGTTTTACTGTACCTGAGAGGCTTGAGTTTTACTATACCCGAGAGACTTGAGTTTTACTCTACCTAAGAGGCTTAAGTTTTACTGTACTTGTGAGGCAAG
This sequence comes from Penaeus japonicus, assembly GCA_017312705.2. Taxonomy (NCBI): domain Eukaryota; kingdom Metazoa; phylum Arthropoda; class Malacostraca; order Decapoda; family Penaeidae; genus Penaeus; species Penaeus japonicus. The sequence continues at coordinate 78,537 of BOPN01004711.1, forward strand.
AGTTTTACTGTACCTGAGACACTTGAGTTTTACAGTACCCGAGAGGCTTAAATTTTACTGTACCCGAGCCAAGAGGCTCGAGTTTGACTGTGCAAGAGAGACTTGAGTTTTACTGTACCCAAGAGGCTTGAGTTTTACTATGCCAGAGAGGCTTGAGTTTTACTGTACCCGAGAGGCATCAGTTTTACTGTACCCGATAGGCTTGAGTTTTACTGTACCTGAGAGGCTTGTGTTTTACTGTACCCGAGGGACTTGAGTTTTACTGTACCCGAGAGGCTTGAGTTTTACACTACCCGAGAGACTTGAGTTTTACTGTACCCGAGAGGCTTGAGTTTTACTGTACCCGAGAGACTTGAGTTTCACTGAACCCGAGAGGCTTGAGCTTTACTGTACCCGAGAGGCATGAGTTTTACTGTATCCAAGTGGCTTGAGTTTTACTGTACCTGAGAGAATTGAGTTTTACTGAATTCAAGAGGCTCGAGTTTTACTGTACCTGAGAGACTTCAGTTTCACTGAACCCGAGAGGCTTGAGCTTTACTGTACCTGAGAGACATGAGTTTTACTGTACCCAAGTGGCTTGAGTTTTACTGTACCCGAGAGGCTTCAGTTTTACTGTACCTGAGAGGCTTGAGTTTTACTGTACCCGAGAGTTTTATTAAACTCGAGAGGCTTGAGAGATACTGAACCCAAGAAGCTTGTGTTATACTGTACCCAAAAGGATTGAGTTTTACTCTACCCAAGAGCCTTCAGTTTTACTGTACCTAAGAGGATTGAGTTTTACTGTACCCGAGAGGCTTGAGTTTTACTAAACCTGAGACGCTTCAGTTTTAATGTACCCAAGAGGCTTGAGTTTTACTGTACCTGAGAGGCTTGAGTTTTACTGTACCCGAGAGGCTTGAGTTTTATTATACTCGAGAGGCTTGAGAGATACTGAACCCAAGAAGCTTGTGTTTTACCGTACCCAAAAGAATTGAGTTTTACTCTACCCAAGAGCCTTCAGTTTTCCTGTACCTAAGTGGATTGAGTTTTACTGAACCCGAGAGGCTTGAGTTTATATGTACCCAAGCGGCTTAAGTTTTACTGTACCCGAGAGGCTTGAGTCTTATTGTTCCCGAGAGGCTTGTGTTTTACTGTACCCGGGATACTTGAGTTTTACTGTACACGAGAGGCTTGAGTTATACTATATCCGAGAGGCTTTAGTTTTACTGAACCCAAGAGGCTCGAGTTTTACTGTACCCAAGAGACTTAAGTTTCACTGAACCCGAGAGGTTTGAGCTTTACTGTAGCTGAGTGGCATGAATTTTACTGTAGCTGAGTGGCATGAATTTTACTGTACCCAAGTGGCTCGAATTTTACTGTACCCAAAAGGCTTGAGTTTTACTATACCAGAGAGGCTTGAGTTTTACTGTACCCGAGAGGCTTGAGTTTTACTCTACCCGAGAGGCTTTAGTTTAATATATCCTAGAGACTTGAGTATTACTCTACCTAAGAGGCTTAAGTTTTACTGTGCTTGAGAGGCTAGAGTTTTACTGTACCCAAGACACTTAAGTTTTACAGTCCCCGAGAGGCTTGAATTTTACTGTACCCGAGAGACTTGAGTTTAATGTACCCGAGAGGCTTGAGATTTACTGTACCCGAAAAGCTTTAGTTTTACTGTACGTGAGAAGTTTGAGTTTTACTGTACCCGAGAGGAATGAGTTTTACTGCACCCAAGTGGCTTGAGTTTTTTTTAATCCGAGGGGCTTGTGTTTTACTCTTCCTCAGAGGCTTGAGTTTTTCTGTATCCTAGAGGCATGAGTTTTTCTGTACCTGAGAGGCATTAGTTTTACTGTACCCGAGAGGTTTGAGTTTTATTATACTCGAGAGGCTTGAGAGATACTGAACCCAAGAAGCTTGTGTTTTACCGTACCCAAAAGAATTGAGTTTTACTCTACCCAAGAGCCTTCAGTTTTACTGTACCTAAGTGGATTGAGTTTTACTGAACCCGAGAGGCTTGGTTTCATATGTACACAAGCGGCTTAAGTTTTACTGTACCCGAGAGGCTTGACTGTACCCTACAGTACAGTTTTCTGTACCCTTTAGTCTTGAGTCTTATTGTTCCCGAGAGGCTTGTGTTTTACTGTACCCGGGATACTTGAGTTTTACTGTACACGAGAGGCTTGAGTTTTACTATACCCGAGAGGCTTTAGTTTTACTGAACCCAAAAGGCTTGTGTTTTACTGTACCCAAGGGACTTGAGTTTTACTGTACCAATGAGGCTTGAGTTTTACACTACCCGAGAGACTTCAGTTTTACTGAACCCGAGAAGCTTGAGCTTTACTGTACCCGAGAGACATGAGTTTAACTGTATCCAAGTGGCTTAAGTTTTACTGTACACGAGAGGCTTGAGTTTTACCATACCAGAGAAGCTTAAGTTTTACTGCACCCGAGAGGCTTTCGTTTTACTGTACCTGAGAGGCCTGAGTTTTAATGTACCCACGAGGCTTGAGTTTTACTGTACCCGAGAGACTTAAGTTTTACTCTACCCAAGAGGCTTAAGTTTTACTGTACCTGAGAGGCTAGAGTTTTCCTGTACCCGAGAGGCTTGAGTTTGACTGTACCCGAGAGACTTGAGTTTTACTGTATCCGAGAAGCTTGGGTTTTACTGTACCTGAGAGGCTTCAGTTTTACTGTACCCGAGAGGCTTGAGTTTTACTGTACCAGAGAGGCTTGAGTTTTACTGTACCCGAGAGGCATGAGTTTTACTGTACCCGAGAGGCTTGAGTTTTACTGTACCCGAGAGGCTTGAGTTTTACTGTACCCGAGAGGCTTGAGTTTTACTGTACCCGAGAGACTTCAGTTTTACTGTACCCAAGAGGCTTGAGTTTTACTGTTCCCGAGAGGATTGAGTTTTATTGTACCCAAGAGGCTTGAATTTTACTGTTCCCGAGAGGCTTGAGTTGTAAACCAAAGGCAAGAGTTTTACTGTACCCGAGAGGCTTGAGTTTTACTGTATCCGAGAGGCTTTAGTTTTACTATACACGAGAGGGTTAAGTTTTACTGTACCCGAGAGGCAAGAGTTTTACTGTATCCAAGTGGCTTGAGTTTTACTGTACCCGAGAGGCTTGAGTTTTACTATACCAGAAAGGCTTGAGTTTTACTGTGCCCGAGAGGCAGGAGTTTAACTATACCTGAGAAGCTTGAGTTTTACTATACCTGAGAGGCTTTAGTTTTACTGTACCCAAGAGGCTTGAGTTTTACTGTAATCGAGAGGCATGAGTTTTACTATACATGAGAGGCTTGAGTTTTACTGTACCCGAGAGGCATGACTTTTACTGCACCCGAGAGGCTTGAGTTTTTTTTAATCCGAGGGGCTTGAGTTTTTTTTAATCCGAGGGGCTTGAGCTTTACTGTACCTGAGAGGCATGAGTTTTACTGTACCCAAGTGGCTTGAGTTTTACTGTACCTGAGAGGCTTGAGTTTTACTATACCAGAGAGGCTTGAGTTTTACTGTACCCGAGAGGCTTGAGTTTTACTGTACCCAAGAGGCTTGAGTTTTACTGTACCCATAGTGGCTTGAGTTTTACTGTACCTGAGAGGATTGAGTTTTACTATACCAGAGAGATTTGAGTTTTGTTGTACCCGAGAGGCATGAGTTTTACTGTACCCGATAGTCTTGAGTTTTACTGTACCCGAGAGGCTTAAGTTTTACTGTACATGAGAGGCTAGAGTTTTACTGTACCCGAGAGACTTCAGTTTTACTGTACCCGAGAGGCTTGAGTTTTGCTGTGCCCGAGAGGCTTCAGTTTTATTGCACCTGAAAGGCATGAGTTTTTTTAATCCGAGGGGCTTAAGTTTTACTCTTCCTAAAAGGTTTGAGTTTTACTGTACTTGAGAGGCATGAGTTTCACTATACCCTAGAGGCTTGAGTTTTACTGTACCCAAGAGGCTTGAGTTTTACTGTACCCAAGAGGCTTCATTTTTACTTTACCCGATAGCCATGAGTTTTACTGTACCCGATAGGCTTGAGTTTTACTGTACCCAAGAAAATTGTGTTTTACTGTACCCAAGAGGCTTGACTTTTTCTATACCAGAGAGGCTTGAGTTTTACTGTACCTGAGAGGCATGAGTTTTACTGTACCTGAGAAGCTTGAGTTTTACTGTACCCGAGAGACTTGAGTTTTACTGTACCAGAGAGGCTTGAGTTTTACTATACCAGAGAGGCTTGAATTCTACTGTACCCGAGAGGCACGAGTTATACTGTACCTGAGAGGCTTGAGTTTTACTGTACCCGAAAGGCATGAGTTTTACTGCAACCAAGAGACTTGAGCTTTTTTTAATCCGAGGGGCTTGAATTTTTTTTAATTCTAGGGGCTTGAGCTTTACTGTACCAAAGAGGCATGAGTTTTACTGTACCTGAGAGGCTTGAACTTTACTGTACCCGAGTGGAATGAGTTTTACTGTACCTGAGAGGCTTGAATTTTGCTGTACCCGAGAGGCTTCAGTTTTACTCTACATGAGAGACTTAAATTTTACCGTACCAGAGAGGTTTGAGTTTTACTATGGCTGAGAGGCTAGAGTTTTACTATACCCGTCAGGCATGAGTTTTACTGTACCCAAGAGGCTTGTGTTTTACTGTACCAGAGGGGTTTGAGTTTTACTGTACCCGAGAGGCTTGAGTTTTACATTACCTGAGAGAATTCAGTTTTACTAAAACCAAGAGGCTCGAGTTTTACTGTACCAGAGAAGTTTGAGTTTTACTATGGCAGAGAGGCTTCAGTTTTACTGTACCCAAGAGGTATGAATTTTACTGTACCCGATAGGCTTGAGTTTTACTGTACCCGAAAGGCTTGTGTTTTACTGTACCTAAGGGTCTTGAGTTTTACTGTACCCGAGAGGCTTGAGTTTTACACTATCCGAGAGAATTCAGTTTTACTGTACCCTAAAGGCTTGAGTTTTACTGTACCAGAGAGACTTGAGTTTCACTAAACCCGAGAAGCTTGAGCTTTACTGTACCCGAGAGGCATGAGTTTTACTGCATCCAAGTGGCTCGAGTTTTACTATACCCAAGAGGCTTGAGTTTTTCTGTACCCGAGAACCATGAGTTTCACTGTACCTGAGAGGCTTCAGTTTTACTGTACTCGAGAGCCTTGAGCTTTACTGTACCCGAGAGCCATGAGTTTTATTGTACCTTAGAGGCTTGAGTTTTACTGTACCAGAGAGGCATTAGTTTTACTCAACCCGAGAGACTTGAATGAAGTTTTACTGTACCCGAGAGCTTTAGCTTTATTGTTTTACTGTACCTGTGAGGCATGAGTTTTACTGAACACGAGAGGTTTGAGTTTTTCTGTACCTGAGAGGCTTCAGTTTTAATGTACCCGAGAGGCTTCAGTTTTACTGTACCCCAGTGGCTTGAGTTTTACCGTGCCCGAGAGGCTTAAGTTTTACTGAACCCGATAGGCTTCAGTTTTACTGTATCCATGAGGCTTCAGTTTTACAGTGCCCGAGAGGCTTAAGTTTTACTGATCCCAAGAGGCTTGAATTTTGCTGAACCCAAGAGGCTTCAATTTCACTGAACCTGAGAGACTTGAGTTTTACTGTACCCGAGAGACTTGAGTTTATTGGTAACAGTTTTACCAATAAGTTTTACTGTTACCGATAGGCTTGAGTTTTACTGAACCCAAGAGGCTCGAGTTTTACTGTACCCGAGAGGCTTGAGTTTTACTGTACCCGAGATGCTTGAGTTTTACTTTACCTGAGAGGCTTGAATTTTAATGAACCCAGGAGGCATGAGTTTTACTGTACTCGAGAGGCTTGAGTTCTACTGTACCCGAGAGGCATTAGTTTTACTGTACCCAAGAGGCTTGAGTTTTACTGTACCTGAGAGGCTTGAATTTTACTGTACCCGAGATTCTTGAGTTTTAATATACCCGAGAGGATTCAGTTTTACTATACCCGAGAGGCTTTAGTTTTACTGAACCCGAGTAGCTTGAATTTTACTCTACCCAAGAGGCTTAGTTTTACTGTACCTGAGAGGCTTGTGTTTTACTTTATACAAGAGGCTTAAGTTTTCTGTACCCGAGAGGCTTGTGTTTTACTGAACCCAAGAGGCTTGAGTTTTACTGTACCTGAGAGGTTTGAGTTTTACTGTACCCAAGAGTCTTGAGTTTTACTGTACCCGAGAGACATGAGTTTTACTGTACCCAAGAGGCTTGAGTTTTACTGTAGTCGAGAGGCTTGAGTTTTACTGAATCTGAGAGGCTTAAGTTTTACTGTACCCGAGAGGCTTGAGTTTTGCTCCACCCGAGAGGCTTGAGTTTTACTGTACCCGAGAGACTTGTTTTACTGTACCCAAAAGGCTTTAGTTTTACTGTACCAGAGAGGCTTGAGCTTTACTGTACCCGAGAGGCTTTAGTTTTAATGAACCCAAGAGGCTTGAGTTTTACTGTACTGGAGAGGCTTCAGCTTTACTGTACCCGAGAGTCATGTGTTTTACTGTACCCAAGAGGCTTGAGTTTTACTGTATCCGAGAGGCTTGAGTTTTACTGTTACCGATAGGCTTGAGTTTTACTGAACCCAAGAGGCTCGAGTTTTACTGTACCCGAGAGGCTTCAGTTTCACTGAACCAAAGAGGCTTGAGTTTTACTATGCCCGAGAGGCTTCAGTTTTACTGAACCCGAGAGGCTTGAGTTTTACTGAACCCGAGAGGCTTGAGTACTACCTTACCTGAGAGGCTTAAGTTTTACTGTAACCGAGAGCCTTCAGTTTTACTGTACCCAAGAGTCTTGAGTTTTAATGTACCCGAGAGGCTTCAGTTTTACTAAACCTGAAACGCTTGAGTTTTAATGAACTCAAGAGGCTGGAGATTTATTCTACCCTAGAGGCTTGAGTTTTACTATACCATAGAGGCTTGAGTTTTACTGTATCCAAGAGGCATGAGTTTTACTGTACCTGAGAGGCTGTAGTTTTACTGTACCCGAGAGGCTTGAGTTTTACTGTACCTGAGAGGTTTGATTTTTTTTTACCCAAGGGGCTTGAGTTTTACTATACCCGAAAGGCTTGAGTTTTACTCTGCCCGAGAGGCATGAGTTTTACTGCACCCGAGAGGCTTGAGTTTTTTTTAATCCGAGGGGCTTGAGATTTACTCTACCTGAGAGGCATGAGTTTTACTGTACCCGAGTGGCATTAGTTTTACTGTACCCGAGAGATTTGATTCTTACTGTACCCAAGAGGCATGAGTTTTACTGTACCCGAGAGGCTTGAGTTTTACTGTACCCGAGAGACTTGTTTTACTGTACCCAAGAGGCTTCAGTTTTGCTGTAGCCGAGAGGCTTTAGTTTTACCTTACCCGAGAGGCTTGATTTTTACTCTACCCGAGAGGCTTGAGTTTTACTGTACCCGAAAGACTTGTTTTACTGTACCCAAGAGGCTTTATTTTTACTGTACCAGAGAGGCTTGAGCTTTACTGTACCTGAGAGGCTTCAGTTTTAATGAACCCAAGAGGCTTGAGTTTTACTGTACTGGAGAGGCTTCAGCTTTACTGTACCCGAGAGGCATGTGTTTTACTGTACCCAAGAGGCTTGAGTTTTACTGTATCCGAGAGGCTTGAGTTTTACTTTTACCGATAGGCTTGAGTTTTACTGAACCCAAGAGGCTCAAGTTTTACTGTACGTGAGAGGCTTCAGTTTCACTGAACCAAAGAGGCTTGAGTTTTACTATGCCCGAGAGGCTTCAGTTTTACTGAACCTGAGAGGCTTGAGTTTTACCTTACTCGAGAGGCTTGAGTTTTACCTTACCTGAGAGGCTTGAGTTTTACTGTAACCGAGAGCCTTCAGTTTTACTGTACCCAAGAGTCTTGAGTTTTAATGTACCCGAGAGGCTTGAGTTTTACTAATCCTGAAACGCTTGACTTTTAATGAACTCAAGAGGCTGGAGATTTATTCTACCCTAGAGGCTTGAGTTTTACTATACCATAGAGGCTTGAGTTTTACTGTATCCGAGAGGCATGAGTTTTACTGTACCTGAGAGGCTGCAGTTTTACTGTACCCGAGAGGCTTGAGTTTTACTGTACCTGAGAGGTTTGAGTTTATTTTACCCAAGAGTCTTGAGTTTTACTATACCCGAAAGGCTTGAGTTTTACTCTGCCCGAGAGGCATGAGTTTTACTGTACCTGATAGGCTTGAGTTTTACTGTACCCAAGAGGCATGAGTTTTACTGCACCCGAGAGGCTTGAGTTTTTTTTAATCTGAGGGGCTTGAGATTTACTGTACCTGAGAGGCATGAGTTTTACTGTACCCGAGAGGCATTAGTTTTACTGTACCCGAGAGATTTGATTCTTACTGTACCCGAGAGGCATGAGTTTTATTCTACCCGAGAGGTATGAGTTCTACCGTACCTGAGAGGCTTGAGTTTTATTCTACCCAAGAGGCGTGAGTTTCACTGTACCCGAGAGGCTATAGTTTTACTGTATCAGAGAGGCTTGAGTTTTACTATACCCAAGAGGCTTGAGTTTAATGAACCCAAGTGGCTTGAGTTTTACTCTACCAAAGAGGCTTGAGTTATACTGTACCTGAGAGGCTTGTGTTTTACTGTATCCGAGAGGCTTGAGTTTTACTTTACCCGAGAGGCTTGAGTTTTACTGAACCCAAGTGGCTTGAGTTTTACTCTACCAAAGAGGCTTGAGTTTTACTGTACCTGAGAGGCATGAGCTTTTCCATACCTGAGAGGCTTGAGTTTTACTGTACTCGAGAGGTTTGAGTTTTACTGTACCCGAGAGTCTTTAGTTGTACTGTACTCAAGAGACTTGAGTTTTATTGTAGTTGAAACGCTTGATTTTTACTGAATCTAAGAGACTTGAGTTTTACTGTACCCTAGAGGCTTGAGTTTTATGTTACCCAAGAGGTTTGAGTTTTACTGTACCTGAGAAGCTTGAGTTTTACTGTACTCAAGAGGCTTGAGTTTTACTGTACCCAAGAGTCTTGAGTT
>BOPN01004711.1:92500-97500 GCA_017312705.2 Penaeus japonicus
ATAAGAAGGAAAGAGGAAGACGAATAATGATAAAAGAAAAGGAAGAAAATTATGTCCTTAGGACCTTACTGCAGATCATTTTATGTTCAAAAATTGTACATTGTATCTAGCACACTCATGTAAATAATATTATTGCAGAGGAAACCGGTCAGGGAGGTAAAATATCTATTTCTATATTAAATACGTTACTGCATTCTACCATAGATATAACCTCGGGAACCTGATTTGTGAGTTCAATTTCTAATTCATTCCTTCCGAGTGGCCACAGGGATTGTCTGTAAAACCTCGTTATCATTTCTCTGCTAAGAGTATATAGGTAATTTCCATGATGGTTGTAAGGCATCTGGTTAGACAATTCTTTTAGTGGGTCGCGTGGTCTATTGGGTTAGTAGCTGGTATCGAGTCCCAGTCAGGGAAGTAAAATTTGTATTTATATGATTATATATGTGTGTATGTATATATATATACATATATATATATATATATATATATATATATATATATATATATATTAATATATATAGAGAGAGATTGTGTATGTTGAAAATATTCTAACAAACACAAGAAAGGACCAAACATTTCGTTCAAACATATCCTGCATATAAACATAAACATCTTTTCATATCCATTCAGTTCAGCATTTGAAAATTTATTATTCACAAACCTAGAACTCAATTACATTTATGAAAAAGCAAAAGGACGTAAGTCTCCACATTTTCCGTTGTGATTTTCAAGTTAAGAGCTATTTTTAATTTCAGTTTCAAATGTTTCTTCAAAGGCAAACTGCAAAGCGAAAACTCAGTGACCTTGTTTGACTTCAGTGGGAAATATGTCTCGATTTTTATGACCTGTCAATGAAATACAATTGAGAAGGAAATGTTCATCGTAAACGTATAGAATCACGCAAGACTTATTCGGGAGGTTAATTCGACTGCAAATATCACTTATTATCCTCTTTTTTTCTATATTCTTCTCTAAATTTACTTTTCATATCCAATTCAATTCCGTTGTCTGAAGAGGAGTTCGTTCTTACTCGTATTGTCATTGGTTTCTTGCTTTCCTTATTGAGGTTATGTCTGTGTTTGTGGAATGTCTTATTGGCTTTTTTTAAACTTTGTCTGTTCGCTTTTTCATCTAAGGTCACGTTGATTTCATCTGACCTCACAAGAAACCTTGTTAAATTTCACCTGATTTTAGCGATTTTAGTTCCTTTTTTAGGTCAGTTATCATTGCCGCATTTTTTCCCGACTAGGAATTCCGACAAGCTTCACTTCTGCTTAATTATTGTGATCCCCTTTTGGCCTTGTAAGAATCTCACAAGTCTTTGAATCTCGAACACTTTTGGCGCCATTAGGAATCCGCATTCACTTTGACTTCATTTAATCTCATGAGGAAATGTTTGAGCCATACGGGAACCCCTTCATTTTTCCTTCTTTTTTCCATTAATTTGCAACTTTCTCTTTTCGCCTTTGAATGGCTCTTGGCCTCATTCCTTTAGTGTTGTTTCTTGACTAACCTTTTATTCAACATCACAAAGACCTTCTTCCTTTTTCAGCAACATCGACCTCATTTGACCCCCATGATATAAACTCAGACACCTATTACCGCTTTCTGAAGACGCTGGCCTCTTTCCTTCGGTGTCTTTCCCTTACATTTGTCCCTCTACTGCAATTAAAACGTATTTGTTATTAAACGTCCAATCGTTTTAATTTTTGGAATTGTCTTCCATCTATTTTTTAATTATTATCATTATTTTCTCATCCACGATATCCATGAGCTTATGATGGCGTTTGGGATGAGGACATGTGAGAAATCTAACAAAATATAAAACCTGACTGAGTTAAAACCTATAGATAGAAATCACTACATGGCACAAAAATCAGCTAGAGTGTTCGAGTGCAGAGATAACAGAATCATGTAGCGTTTCTATCTACATGCCGGCACCCGATGCAACTTTTACACGACAGTCACAATTGCGAGCAAAACAATATCGATGGGACGCTTGCAATTGACAATCTAAAACGAAAGTTATTCCTCTGAAATATTATTAATATCTCTTTCTGCCTTTAACTAAAATTTCAAATTTGCTTGTGATATTCAGGGACGGTGTATGTACCCGAGGGTTTTCATGCGTCTTTGTGGAACGAAAAACGAAAAAAAAACGAAATTATTGTTAGTACATTTCGGGTTTGCGGGAGAGGGATTTGGGTCTCGGAATTTGATGTTGCATGTGCAACGATACTAAAAATGTTTTTGCCAAATTGTTTCTCTTTGGTTCTGAGTGAGTGTCTGAGTGTGTGTGTGTGTGTGTGTGTGTGTGTGTGTGTGTATGTGTATGTATATGTATATATATATATATATATATATATATATATATATATATATATATATATATATATATGTATATGTATATATATATATATATATATATATATATATATATATATATATATGCATGTATGTATGTATGTATGCATGTATATATGTATGTATGTGTGTGTGTGTACTTATATACATAAGTACACACACATACATTTATATACATATGTTTGTGTTAGTACGCACGTGGGCATGAAAAGAGACGACGGAATCCGAATACCTGAACACTCCTAATACCAGTGAGTTGTATATCCAGAAAGCATAGACGCCGTGGATATGAGGATCATGTATATCCTATGAGGTCGTTTATCAGGAACTAAACCTCACCGATGTGGTATTTCTTTATGTGTGTTGTGAGGTTTAAGCTTAGTCCCGTGATAAGTTTGATCTGTTGTTGTTTTTTAGCTTGTTAATGTTAATCATTGACTGTGCTTGGCTTTTTTTTCTCTCTCTCTCTGGGAGTGATAATCTATTATTTGATTTTGATAGATTTATTCATTGTTGTATGAACTTTGTTGTGTGTCGTGGATCTGGCTTTATTGTTTTTGATCGCTTTGTCAAAGTTTATCGGCGTATTAGTGTCTATTCCTAAAGTATGTTCTGTTCTATCCATCATATTTATAGCATAGGAGAAATTTGTTAAGAATTGTATTGATATGATATACCATTGATAAGGTACCGTGATGTGTTTGCAGAAAAAAAGTATATATATATATATATATATATATATATATATATATATATATATATATATATATATATATATATATCAATTAAGGATTGCAATTTGCGTATTGAATAAGAATTAATAAGATTTACAAAGCTCAAAAATAAATGTTTACTGTTTTTTATTAATGAATGTGAGAACTCATGTATATATTCTACCTTATCTTTCACACGAACTTTCTTAATTACGCAATACATGACAGCTAAAGTATGCCACTAATCGTCTCTATCACTCATGCCCAACAGAGTTCATTAAGGTAAATGTAGAAACATGAATCAGAGTGAAGAATTATACAATGCATGACAGGAAAATCAAGTTTCGAAGTTACATGAACGCGATAATCGCATGATTTTTGCATAGCTTGTATTGTGGAGTTATTAATCAATTATCATTCATACTTTCATCTGAATGTTTAATTCAAAAATCAAGGATAGGAAATTGAAGTCTAGATGTTATATGGTACTCCGAAATTACACGATCTTTCAAGTTGTTACATAGAGATATGAATTACAGGTCTTGTATTATGGAATTATTCAGCATTTTACACCTTCCTGAATTTGAAAACCTCAAATATATATATATATATATATATATATATATATATATATATATATATATATATATATATATATATGTGTGTGTGTGTGTGTGTGTGTGTGTGTGTGTGTGTGTGTGTGTGTGTGTGTGTGTGTGTGTGTGTGTGTGTGTGTGTGTGTGTGTGTGTATGTGTATATATATATATGTATATATATATATATATATATATATATATATATATATATATTTATATTTACCTCCCAACCCAAAGGACAGGGTCGACGGAAAAGGGAGGAAGACAAGAAACGAGAAAGATGGAGAGATAGAAAGGAAAACAAAAATAGGGCAGCTAGCTGAAAAAGAAGAAGAGGAGAAAGAGAAAGAAGAAGAGGAAGTGAAAAACAAAGTTAAAGAGGAGAAAGTAGAAGAGAAAGAAACAAGAAAAGAGGGTGAGAGAAGAAAAGGAAGATTAGACGAAGGAAGAAGAACGAGGGAAAAAAAGAAGAGGAGGAGGAACAGAAAGAAAAAAGAAACAAGGGATAAAAAGCGAAAGAGAGATTGGAAGACGAAACAACAAGAAGAAAAAGTCAAGAAAGAAAATAAAGAGTAGGAGGGGAAAAAAGAAGAAGAAGAAGAAAAAGAGCAGCATGGACAGAAAGAAGTAAATACGAAACAATGAATATTAAAGAAAGACAGAACAAAAGAAAAAGAAAAGAATAACGAAAGGAGAGAGATAAAAGACTAGCTTCACTTCATCATCCCAAAGTATTTTGTTTGTGTGAATTATGTATCGTATACAGTCCGAGCTCTCACTCATATAAAGTGAATTACACAGTCGAATTATCACGAAAGAGCATAACGAGTAAAAAGTATATTAAAAAAAATCGTCGAATTCACAAAACGAATCTAGATTTCCGTTCGCATAAAAAGTTTGTTTGATAATTGTAAATGTATTCTGCATGGAGATATAATTTTCCCCCGACGAAATTACTTCTCATATTTATTCAGTTCAGTGTCAGTATTTGAAATTATCAGATTTCCACACCTCGGATTCAAATATATTCATGGAAAAGACAGAATAAGGTAATTAGCCATATTTTGTTTTCTCCGTTTGATTATCGAGCTCAAAGATATTTTCAATTTTAGTTTCATGCATATTTTCTTTTTTTTATTAACGTATGAGGAAACTTACTCACCTTGCCTATCAGTTAAAACCATGTTTTGCTTTTCTGTAACCTGAGATAGGGAGAATATCTGTGTGTGTGTGTTTGTGTGTGTGTGTGTGTATGTGTATGTGTGTGTGTGCGTGTGTGTGTGTGTTCTTTGTCGATATGGATAAGCCAGATGTGCGGAGCAG
>BOPN01004711.1:105000-107500 GCA_017312705.2 Penaeus japonicus
TCTTTCTCTATCTCTCTATCTCTCTCTATCTCTCTCTCTTTCTCTCTATTTCTCTCTATCTCTCTCTATCTATCTATCTATCTGTCTCTCTATCTTTCTATCTATCTTTCTTTCTTTCTATCTCTCTATCTCTCTTTCTCTTTCTCTCTTTCTCTCTCTCTATCTATCTATCTATCTATCTATCTGTCTCTCTATCTTTCTATCTATCAATCTTTCTTTCTTTCTTTCTCTCTATATCTCTTTCTCTCTCTCTCTCTCTCTCTCTCTCTCTCTCTCTCTCTCTCTCTCTCTCTCTCTCTCTTTCTCTGTCTCTCTCTATCTTTCTGTCTATCTTTCTATCTATCTATCTATCTATCTATCTATCTTTTCTATTTATCTATCTCTCTCTCTCTCTCTCTCTCTCTCTCTCTCTCTCTCTCTCTCTCTCTCTCTCTCTCTCTCTCTCTCTCTCTCTCTTACTCTCTTTCTCTATGTCTCTCTCTATCTTTCTATCTATCTATCTATCTATCTATCTATCTATCTTTTCTATTTATCTATCCCTCTTTCTCTCTATCTCTCTCTCTCTCTCTCTATCTATCTATCTACCTATCTATCTATCATGAATATGTGAATTCGAAACTCCTAACAAACCTAAAAAGAAAGAAAAATGAAGTGAAATGAGCGAACTGTCTTTGAACTGTCTTTCGAATCCAAGGGTATCGGTTACGTCTCTTGCACCGGATGCAAGAGTGACGCATCCCGTGCAATGGAGATAAGCCGGCAGATAATGTGCTGGCGTGATGGGTGCTTTAACCTGTGATGTTCGGGAATTCTCCTCCTATCTCCCGGAAGCCAATGGGCTGTGTCGACATTAAAGGAATGGAGAGAAAAACAAAGATGAGAGGTTTGAGAAGGAGATGGAGGTAGGAAGGAGGTAGGAAGGAGGAGGAAGGAGGGGAAGAGGAGAGAGGAGAGGAGAGGGGGGGAATGGAGGAGGTGATGGTGGTAGTAGTTGAGGGTGAGGAGGAGGAAGGTGAGGATGAGAGAGAGAGGGAAAAGGATAAGAGAGGAAGAGCAGGATCCGGATTGAAATAAGGAGAAAGAAAGTCTGGAGAAAGAATGAAAGATTCAAAGGAATGGGAGAGTAGGAAGGCGAGTGAAGAAGAAGGAGATAAAAAATGAGAAAGACGTAAAGTAGGCGGAAGATGATAACGAAGAAGAGAAAGAAAATAACAGACAGAAACACAAAGGAGGAGGAGAAGCCGAAGTAAAATAAAAAAAAATAAAAAAAAGAGAAAGACGAGAAAAGAATTAATGTTTCTTATTGTGATCACTGGTTCTGAGAGATGAACATTGGATGCTGTCAGAATATAACATCAAGAGAACAGAGAGTAAAACTATAACTATGATAACTGTGGAGAGAATATATATATTTCCGTACATATTTTGGATGTCTGGTTCACGTTTCCAATGTGTTCTGCATGGAAATAACTATTATTCTGCCCCCTATGTTTTTCTAATCAATTTTAGTGGGTGAAAATCTGTTATTTTCATACCTAGAATTCAGATATGTTTGTGGAAACTGGTCATATCTTTTCGTTTTAAATTGTAAACCCAAACATATTTTCATTTGAATTTCATACACATTTTCAAATATGGCTTGAAAGAACAAAGCTCAGTGACCATATGATCAAGCATGAACAAATAAGAGTTTACTGTGTTTAACTGGATAATCATGAGTGTTAGAGTTAATTTCCAAATCATAATCTGAAAGACAAAACCTAGACGTTTCATATATGATTATACACCTTTTGTGACGGTTAAGAATAATCTTCATGTTTCTATTATCTGTCTGTCTACTAACTTTAGTTGTTCAAATTATGCTCAAGAATCTAAGAAGATACAAGTCTGGCTCGAAAAGATATTGTTTAGTGTCTTTTCTTACCATTGTGCTTGCGTTTCATATTATCTTTGAACCTGCGTTACTGTGTTTGTTTTATGATTATGATTTATCATATTGACTTTATATTACCTTACTTGAAATAATCATTTGACCTTACTGGAGCTCTGTCTAGCTTTATGTGATATGTTTAATCATTTCCGCATGTCTCGTTGCTTTGTTTTCATGATAAAGAATAAACGTCTAAACTTTCTTTGACGTTATTGGTAACTTTCATTATATTTACTGATATGAACTCAGTCATCTTGACTTTATTTGATCTCTTTAGGAAATTTGTGAAATCTTCTTTGATCTCGGTAACTTTGACCTGTGCAAGAATCCCTTCCTTTTCTACCTCTTGTTCCACGGATCCTCAGCCCTGTCCTTTCGCTTTCAGAAAACACTGGGTCTTTCCTTCAGTAATCTTTTATTTATTTATTTTTTTCATTATTATTTTTTATAATTATTATTATTCTCTACGTGTTCTGCAATTAACACACCAGCTGTAGTTAGAACTGCATGTATTGTTGTCGTTTTGGCTAATTGTGCATTCATCATAAGTCCAGTTCTATTGTTATAGCT
>BOPN01004712.1:0-2500 GCA_017312705.2 Penaeus japonicus
TAGACATATGACTGCTATACTTCAACAATCATGACGCTAAGACCGTCTCTCTCTGGCCTCAGCGGAGACTCACTCCATCAGTCACCAACTTGGAAGACGAAATTGTGTAAAGAAAGAATACATAGTAGATATAAGCATGAGCATGTTGCATATTTCTGGTATATATATATATATATATATATATATATATATACATACTATATATATATATATATATATATATATATATATATATATATATATATATATATATATATATCATTATATATTAGTATATATATACACAAAAATATATATATATAATATATACATGTATATATATACACATTTATACACACACATATATATAGATATAGATATAGTATATGTATATGTATATGTATATATATATATATATATATATATATATATATATATATATATATATATATGTTAGTATATATATGTATATATACATATATATACATATATATTTATACACATACACAAACACACACACACACACACACACACACACACACACACACACACACACATATATATATATATATATATATATATATATATATATATATATATATATATATATACATATATATATCCTATTTGGGAGTGGTTTGGTTTATATTTAGTTGAAGATTATCTGATTTTATCTTTTGGATGTGTTTGATGTCAATGATGTTTTTGATGTCAGTGACGAGCGAAAGATCAGCCAAGCGCAAAGGTCTCCATCGTCTCCTATGGCTGTCACGCTTCCAGAACTACAATTGCAAAAGGAAAACAACACAAGTGGAGTGATAATGGAGACAATACTGGCTCATCGGACATGCCAGGATCAATGAAGGAGGCGAGAGCGGCCGCGAAGGTCAGAGAAAAGTGAGATAGGACTGGAATGCTCAAGGAAGGATGCTAGGAATCGGGGAATAACTTAGCTGCAGTGCCGCCCTTACTGTTCCTTTATGTCCCAAAACGTTAACTTTTGCCCGTTTACTTCACAGAAGCGTCCTCTTTCTGGTCAGGGGAGTTAGATCAGCGTGATTGCTTGCTACTTTTGTAATATAAAAAAAGGGCATTTTGAAAAATCAAGATGGCGTCAGCCGCCATTTTGAAATCTGAAAATGTTTGATCAAAATTTGATCTCGGTGACATAGACATAAGTTATGTGTATATATACATATACATACACACACACACACACACACACACACACACACACACAGACACACACACACACACATATATATATATATATATATATATATATATATATATATATATATATGTATATATATGCATATATATATATATATATATATATATATATATATATATATATATATATATACATATATATGCATATACATATATATATATATATATATATATATATATATATATATATATACATATATATATATATATATACATATGTATATATATATTTATTTATATTTATATATATTTATACATATATATGCATATATATACATATATATTTAAATATATACATGTATATATATATATATATATATATATATATATACATATATATATTTATCTTTTTTATTTGTTTTTTTGTCTTTGTTTTACACTGTTTATTATGAGAATGATTGTGATGAGATTCGGACGTACGATTTTGGGCCTCCTGTTCACGTCTGTCTGGTCTCTTGATTGCAATATAAATAAACAATTAAATTCAAAGAAAAAAGGAAAAACATAGCTTCATACATGCTTCCAAACCAATAGATATATACAGATGGCTTAATAGTTCGTGAGTTACCTGGGAAAAACAGTGGAAACAAGTGCTTACCTATGGTTTGGCAGAGGGGACCCTCGAGAGCTCAGTCACAAGCCACGGCCTGGGGCCCTGGCCAGGAGTTCGGGCTGACAAGCGGTCAGGAAAGACGCACGGCTGGGCTGGTTTGTACGAGGCGAACGAACAGACGGCCGGACTGGTCGTTAGCCAAGCACCTCTTCTGCTGTGATAGTTGATTATCAAACCACATGTAAATTTCCGATGAAAAAAGAAAGAAAGAAAGAAAGAAAAAAAAACAGGTGCAACTGCTGCAGTGCATTGTAGGCCTCACAGTATTGCATCATTACACTTAATCTGCGCACGCACGAGTATGTGTGTTTTGTGAGAATGAATTGTTTTTGTTTATATCCTCTGACTTACATTTTCTATTGGTCCATATTCTACGTCTACATCTATGATACTATTACTATATGCAACACTACTACCTCTAAACCACTTATACATATATTTTCTTCTTACCTTGCCTTAATCTCTCCTCTTTCTCTTCGACCAAATCACCTTCCCTAATTTTCCACCTGCTTAACTCTCCGTGTCTCTCCTCTTTCCCTCACGGATCACTCCCTTTATTTTTCCTGCTTTCTTGTCTTGCTTCTTGTATGTGCACACGTATTGCATGTATGATATCGTTCTTCTTATCTTAGATATCTTGAGCTTCTGGCTGACTGTTTTTGTTTTTTTTCCCGC
>BOPN01004712.1:20000-22500 GCA_017312705.2 Penaeus japonicus
CCTTTCTCTGTCCACGACGAGTTTATGATATACCGCTTCCATTCATCTCTACACACTCACTCATGGTGATGTCAGGCCGAACGCCGTTGCAAGTGGGTTACAGAAGACAACTATGCAAATTCATTGACAACAGAGTTTATTCCGCCGAGGTTACATTCTGACCCCCCTCTCTATCTATTTCTCTCTTTCTCCTTCTCTCTATTCTTTCTTTCTCTCTCTCTCTCTCTCTCTCTCTCTCTCTCTCTCTCTCTCTCTCTCTCTCTCTCTTCCTCTCTCTCTCTCTCTCTCTCTCTCTCTCTCTCTCTCTCTCTCTTTCTCTCTCTCTCTCTCTCTCTCTCTCTCTCTCTCTCTCTCTCTCTCTCTCTCTCTCTCTCTCTCTCTCTCTCTCTCTCTCTCTCTCTCTCTCTCTCCTTCTCTCTATTCCCCTCTCTCTCTCCTCTCTCTATCTCTCTCTTTCTCTCACTCTCTCTCAATCTCTCCTTTTCTCCTCATCTTCCTCATTAATTCCAATACTTCATGAACATACAGATTTCCGAAGATATTTCCACGAAGTCAAAAAAGACAAGAATTCGTCGAAAACACAATGCGGTGTTTGTTTTCTTTAGACGTCAAAAAATGAACGTTACTTCAGCTGTAAAGTAATTTTAATTTTCAAGAATTTCACACGCAAGTTAAACTCTTACCAGTCAATAGTAGAATCAATTATCTAATACTCGGATGATAATGATGATGGTGATAATGATGATGTAAAAAGAATATCACACATCTCGGATTTTGTTTTCCTCTTGAGAGTGTGGTTTAAGGGGAAGGTTGCAGCGAGGGAAGCATCCGTGATCATCTGTGTATCTGTCGATTGTCTGTTGTTGTAAGCATTGCTATTGTTATTGTGGTATCATTCTTGTTATTCTTATCATTATCATTTATATTTTCATATTCAAATTTTTTATTTCCATCATCAGTATTCTCTATTTTTAAGTATCTTAATCATTATTTTCAGCATTATTATCATCACTATCATTATCATCATTATTTGTTATTATCATTATCATTATCATCATTGCAATTATTAGCATCATTATCATTATCATCATTATCATAATCACTATTATCATTATCGTTATTGTCATTATCACCATAAGTATTATTATTTTCATTAGTATTAGTATTAACAATTTTTTCATCAACTTAATTGTAATCATTATCATCATTTTGACGATGATGATAATGATTATGATCATATTTCTCTCTCTCCCTCCCCCCTTCCTTCTCTCTCTTTCTCCCTCTCTCTCTATCTCTCTCTCACCCTCTATTTCTTCTACCTCTTTCTCTCGTCATGGAGGCGCTAGGTGTTTCCTTTGTCTGGGTTTTGATGTTTCCGGGTTATATACTGGTTTCATCTTTATCTTGTCAATTTTATGTGATTGCTTTTGTTAAGTGGGTGAGGGACAGCTCACCAGTGGTTCCCTTTCCTCTATTTTTCTCGTAACAAACAACACATTTTGTATTATCTTATATCCTTAAACATAAATACACGTAAATACACACATACATGCATACATAGATTCATATATATTTATATACATATATATAAATATATATATATATATATATATATATATATACGTGTGTGTGTATATACATATTTCTACATATATATATATATATATAGATAGATAGATAGATAGAAAAAAAATAATGATAATGATAACAATATCAATTATACCAAAACCAATTACAGAAACGATAATAATAATGATAATAAAATAATGCAATAATGATAATAATCATAAGAACAATAATGATAATAACAGTAACAATGATTGCAGTCATGATTATGATGATGATATAATGATGATAATGATAACGATATAGAGGATAATGATAATAATGATAATAACAATAACCATAATTTTTTTCGCGATCAATCGATGTATAGATTATTCTGTTATTTCATCTGTTGTTGTATTCAACATAATTTTTCGATCTGCCAATTTTTTTATTTTTATTTTTTCATTATTATTGCATTGATATGTAGTTATGTTTATTTTCTACTTGGCAATTTTCTTATTTGTGTTTCATTTTTTTTTTATTTGCATATATTTTTTTTATTCGTCTTCTTCTTCAGTGCTTCTTCTATTGCAATCGACTATTGGCACGGTAAAAGTTTTTAATTTTTAAAATTTTCTATTTATTCTTCTTCTTCTTCAATTCTTCTTCTATTGCATTTTGCCATTTTTACTACGTTATTTTTTTATTAAGTCACAAGCTGTTAATCGTCTCGTCGTACGCAATTTTTATTACGATCTGACAGATTTCTCTTTTTCAATTTTTTCTTCGTTACTATTTACTTATCAATTTGTTTTTCCAATTTTTCATTTTCCGTTTGTACTTTTCCACGTGTTTGCTAATTTTCTCTTCTGTTTTCTTTCTTAATTTCCATATCGGTCTTATCAACGTTGCTTTTCTGATATCGTATTTTCTTCGTTACTCTTCGGACGCG
>BOPN01004712.1:85189-90189 GCA_017312705.2 Penaeus japonicus
CTTGGCGTGTGTGTTGCTATGGCTGCTGTCCGTATATTTATGTTTATGTTTGTTGTGCTTCGGGCAGGTGCGTGTTGTTTAGTCGGATGATTCCTTCCTATTATTATCAATTGCTTCATTTATAGTTTGTTTATTGATTTGATTATAAGTTTATTTACTCTATGTCTATTTAGTTATTATGTAGTATGGTTTCATATGGAATGTATGGTATATGGTTTCAGAGCGTAATAGAGTTCTTTTCTCTTTTATCCTCTTCAGCTTATCGTCCCCCTCCCTCCCTCCCCTCCCCCTTCACTTCCCTATCCACTTACCCATCCACCCCCCCCCTCCCAACCCTATCCTCCCCTCCCCCCCCCTTTCTTTTCAAAGCCCGCTTGATGTGCGCGACGCCGCCATCCCTCCCTCTCCCTCTCCCTCCCCCCTGTTGTTGATTAGAAGCCCGAGGAAGATCTATCACACGGTGTCAAGATTCAATTTATTCATGAGGGACCAACACACCTTGTTTGCCTGTCTTCGGGTCTCTTGGCTCCTGTCGGGTGTGTTAGGGACTGAGATCGCTTGTTACGATACTTTTACGGGATCACTATTTGTGTGTAACGTTTTCTTTGATAGATGAGCTCGTTATTTAGGCATGATGCGTGTGTATAGTGATCGTATTATGCACGATTTGGGAAGAAATCATATGATGTATTAGATCGTTTTTTAAAGGATCATTATGTTGTAATTTTATATCTTATATTTATTTTCAATTCAGTAAAGATGCCGTCTCCATCCGTACAGGGTTCAATCACAAAATCAATGACTAATACGAACTCCAGCAACGCTCTCATACATATTAATCATCTAATCATTTACGGTCGCATATTGTATCCAATAGACTAAAAAGGAAAAAAATAAAATAGTACCCCGTAGCAGAAGAGTGCGAGTGAGAAATTTAAAAGCGAGGGTGAAACCGAGTGAAGCCGAAGGTGTCTGAGGTGACGACGACCTTGACAAACGACTTCTTGAACGGACTGTCGCCTTCTGTCTTTAATTGGGTGCGCCTTTGGGATACTTCTGTTTATCTTGATTGATCGACGGAGGGACAAAGGGGTCGGGGTGGTGGGTGGGAGTGGTGGTAGGGGGTGGGGATGGTGGTAGAGGGTGATTGGGTTGAGGGTGGGGTGGTGGGGTGGGGGTGGTGGTGAGGGGAGGAATGGGAGTACTATCCCTCCTAATTCTTACTACTCGACGCTCATCTCTTTCTCTTCAAAGGCATGGTTATCTGTTTCTTTGTTTTCCTCTGTGTCTGTGTGGTTGAGGGTCTTTCTCTTTGTATGGATGGCGTTTCGACTATTTCTCTCTCTCTCTCTCTCTCTCTCTCTCTCTCTCTCTCTCTCTCTCTCTCTCTCTCTCTCTCTCTCTCTCTCTCTCTCTCTCTCTCTCTCTCTCTCTCCCTCTCTCTCCCTCCCTCCCTCCCTCTCTCTCTCCCTCTCTCTCTCTCTCTCTCTCTCTCTCTCTCTCTCTCTCTCTCTCTCTCTCTCTCTCTCTCTCTCTCTCTGTCTTTGTCTGTCTCTCTCTCTCTCTCTCTCTCTCTCTCTCTCTCTCTCTCTCTCTCTCTCTCTCTCTCTCTCTCTCTCTCTCTCTCTCTCTCTCTCTCTGTCACTGTGTCTCTCTCACTGTCTCCATTTCTGACAATCAGTCTCGAAAGTACTTTATCCATCTAAGCCCACTGTTCCTATTCCTGTACATCTCAGTCATTCACCCAATCACTACCTCTCGTATTTACCCTCTCCCCCTTCTTCTCTTTCTTTGTGTTTATGTGTGTGTGTGTGTGTGTATTTGTGTGTGTGTAAGTGTTTGTGTGCGTGTGTGTGTGTGTGTTTGTGTGTGTATTTGTTTGTATGTAAGTGTTTGTGTGTGTATTTGTGTGTGTGTGTGTGTGATTGTGTGTATTTGTGTATATGTAAGTATTTGTGTGTGTGTTTATTGTGTGTGTGTGTTTATTGTGTGTGCGCGCGTGTGTGTGTGTTTGTGTGTGCACTATACATACTTTTTTAAGTTGTAAAAAAACAATTATATTCCACCACATATAACTATTGTGAACTTGAAATACTGTCTCCCTTACCTTTGCTGAGCCACACCAGACAAGGTCAGATATCTGAGCAGCATGACGTCATTCTAGGTCATCTAATTACTATCACAGCGATAAATCGATCAGATTGATGACGTCAGAGATATTTTCTACTGTGTTAAGACGAAAGAAAGGAGGGGAGATGTGGGGGGCGGCGGGGGTGGGGGGAGGTATCGCGTGACCCATAAATAATGTAGCTAATAAAATACAAAAGGCTATTTTAAAGTCATTAACACGGAGTCTATAACTCTGAATTCTCGTGTTCCTTTGTGGTTAGAATAGCATGCAAATCCGCTCTCATACTTTACATTTGCATATTTGATTCAAACTATAACCCTTATTAATCGAAGTCTGATATCCATCCATCCAGCTACCTTTTCCGCATCGTTTCATCCTCGTCGCGTGAAGGAGGTTGCTTCAGGTCGCCCTTGAACATCACGTAACGACATGTATGTGTTAATGGGATGGCGTAATGGTAGTTGAAGTACTGCGGTTCCTCTCATTAATGGGCCATTAGCGAAGGGAAAGGCAGAGGGAGGAAGGCAAACTGCTTAACCCTAAAGGGAGAGAGGGACAAGGGGAAGGGGGAGAAAATGGGGGAGGGGTGGGGGGTGGGGGGGGGGGGCAGAGGGAGAGCGAGTGGTGGGAAGTGGAGGTAGAAGGAGAGAGGGCAGAGGGATGGGGAGGGAGAGGAAGACAGATAAGCAGGGAAGATAGGTAAATAGATGGTCGATGGGTAGGTAAGTAGTTAGAATGAAAGGCAAGATGTATTTATATAGAGAGAAAGAGAGCGAAGGAACGACTTGCTCTGCCTAATCATGTCGATAGTCAAATATCAATGATCCATTCCAAAGCAGTTCAAAGTTCATCCTGCGACGAACACTGGTTATCCTAGTGGAACAAGGAGTGGCAGTTGGAGGTAATTATTGAGATAATGTTCAAGATTAAAGAATTTTTTTACGACTTACGTAATTTACAGTAATCATAAGAGGGAGATTTTAGGGTCAAGACTGTGCCATTTGCATAAAGTGGGGACATGGAACCAATGTATAACTCGATTTTTTTTATTGTGCGTGTGTGTGTGATGGGGTGGGGGTGGGGGGAGGGGTATCTTTTTGTTTTTAGGAGTCAAATGAGTGTTTATTGTCATTGGTTTACGTAGTATATGGTAATCTATCGAGCCGAGAATGATAAGAAATGTTACATGATAGTAAGTGAATACATGTATGTATATACAGTACATGGCATTACGTGTATGTATGTATTTGCGTCTAAGTGTACGTGGGCTCCTGTGTGTGTGTATGTGTGTGTAAGTTTAATATATCTATTTAATCTATGCAACACATATATACACATGTTTAAATATGTGTGTGTGTGTGCATACACACACACACACACACACACACACACACACACACACACACACACACACACACACACACACACACACACACATATATATATATATATATATATATATATATATATATATATATAAATACACATACATACATACATACATACACACATAAATTCCCAAAGAAAAGCGTAGAAGCCGCGAGAGGCGGAGAGAAACAGGGCGAAGCAGCGAGCAGTCACAATCACCCGCATATCACGGACATGTGAATTTCACCCCCTCTGTCATCGGGTCTGTGAATAGTCCTATTGTTTAAACATTTCCCGAGGCGGAGCGCGATGGGGAGAGGGGAGAGGGAGGCCGGGAGAGGGGAGGAAGGGTAAGAGTCGAGAGGGGAGAAGGGAAGGGGAAGAGGAGGAATACGGGGGAGGGGGGGATCGGAGGGAGAGAGGGGGAGGCTGGAAGGTCGTTCCCTGCGTATTGGTTTTGTTGCATGTGATAATGGGCGAATCTGCAATGGTCTGTGGGTTCTGTTGCAAGTGTAGGAGTCCCGCGTGGGAATGAGTCATCGGGAGGAATGGGAAAATAAGAGTATAAGAGAGATAAAGAAGAAGAGAAGATGTTAAAATAGAAATTGAATATGATTAAAGAAAAAAAAGGAAATGGAATAATGGAAATTAAAGTTTAAAGATGGCAAGTTGAGCAATAGCAGGAAATATGCAAAACTAAGTTTAGCAAAATATGTATATATATAGAGAGAGGAGGGGGAGACAGACAGACAAAGATACGATGACAGACAGAGAGAGAGAGGAGAGAGAGAGTGAGAAAGAGAAATAAAATTGAGAAGCAACAAACCTTAAAAAAACAACATCTACAAAAACAAGAGGAAAAAAAACTAAACGTAGAAAACTAACAACCATTCCTTTCTCTCACACAAAATCAATAAAAAATCAATAAAAGTGAGAACAAAAAGGAGAAAAGTAAAAACTCTCCTGCATGCTCTCCTCACCCACCCCTTCCACCCCCACCCCCACCCCACCTCGAAGTAAAATACAGCGTCTATAAAATCCGGAACATGCCAATGTAATTCATGTCGAGACGTTTTGACTGACAGAAGTGGCGGGAGGTTTGGTCCCCCCCCTCCTCCCCTCAACCCCCTTCCTCCACCTAACCTTCGTTTTTTAAAATTAATTTGAAAATTCGGTTGCAACGCAAAGCCCTTGCCTTGTCTTGTATTCACGTCATGAACTTGTTGCATAGCTCTCGGGCATTATCTTGATTATATTCATACACACATATAGGAAGTGTGTTATATGATATACATATATATTTTTCCCCTTTCATATTTTCTATTCTCTCTCTCTCTCTCTCTCTCTCTCTCTCTCTCTCTCTCGCTCATTCATTCTCTGTTTTGGCGCTTTGCAATGTCTTACTTTTTATATTCCATTTCCCTTTGACGTCATTTTCTTTTATTCCAACTTCCTCTTCGCTTCGCTGTGCTATCGTGATACTACTCATTCCACTCTCACG
>BOPN01004712.1:105189-116017 GCA_017312705.2 Penaeus japonicus
TAAAATTAGAACATTTTTCAGGAGCTATTGCGTTACTAGGTTAGTCATCATAGTACCTTCCTTTCTTTAGGATGAAAACCCTTTTTTTTTTATCAAGGAACCCATTCACAGCCGTGATATATAAACGGATTTATTTCGCTAGTATAACGATCTGTGTGCTGCTTTTTTTTTTTTTTTTTTTACATCAAACTGCATAGATATATCAAAATATTGTTTGTAATTTAATATAAAAACAAATAATGTAGTTTTCAAGGTGAATAATTGATAATTTCCGCCATTTCAAAACACTTCATGATTTGTCACGCATAATCAATTAATCATTTCCATTGCATCAAAACATATTTTTTTGTCTGTTTGGCACAACAGCTAATTACAGTAGCTCTTAAACATTCAATGATAATTACTGTACCTCTTAAATAATGAATACTATGTTTTCACGTCAAAACTTAGAGTATACTGTCACTTAAGAAGTTAGCTCTAAAACAGTAAATATTTCTGTCAGACTAAGATATTTGATAATTGGTTACTCTAGGGCAGGTAATGACTTACGTCTTCCAAAAAGTTCTGATTTTCTTAACTTTAACACAGTTCAGATAATTAACGCTACTCTGAACAGTTCACCATTTCCGTCACTAATAGACAGCATTATTTACCTGATGGTGAATAATTTAATATTTATATACAGCATTATTTACCTCACTTGTATAGTTAAAAATAGTAATCCCATTAAGTGTTATGGTTTATGCTCGCCTTCCAAAGAAGGGATTTGTAACCAAGATTCGCCATTACATATGCACTTACCTTGCGCACTCCAGTCGGCTATTACGAAGGGCAGAGATGTCGGATCAAGCACACCTCTATGATTCGTGGCAGACATAGCAAGCAAGCACTGCGGGATTCCGGTTTCGGCGAAACGCTTTCTCTACTTCTCTGTCTTTTTCTTTGCCTTTCTCCTTGTCTGTCTCTGTCTCTTTCTTTGCATGTCTCTTTCTCAGTCAGTCTGTCTGTTTCTTTCATCGTCTGATTGTCTTTCTCTTTTTGTGTCTGGTTGTTTGTCTTTCTTTCTCTGTCTGGCTGTCTGTCTCCATTTCACTTTTTAGCCTGTCTGGCTCTTTCTTTCCATTTCACTTTCGCTCTCTCTCTCTCTCTCTCTCTCTCTCTCTATCTCTCTCTCTCTCTCTCTCGCTCTCCCTCTCTCTCTCTCTCTGTATATATATATATATATATATATATATATATATATATATATATATATATATATATATATATATATATATATATATATATATATATATATATATATATATACATATATATATATATATATATATATATATATATATATATATATATATATATATATATATATATATATATATGTATGTACACACACACACACACACACACACACACACACACACACACACACACACACACACACACACACACACACACACACACACACACACACACATATATAGAGATATATATATATATATATATATATATATATATATATATATATATATATATATATATATACTAAGTATGATTCATCCTTTTCCTTCTTCCTCTTGTCCTTTTCTTTTCTTTCTCTCTCTTTCATCTAGTTCATTCTTACTTATTCTCCCTTATCTTCTCTTTTTTTTCAATACAAAGCATATATGAATACCTAGTGCACTAAAGCACACATATTTTGATGTAATTTAGTAACCACGACGGGGGTGGGGGGGGGGGGAATTAACCACGACGTGCAAGACAAGTTAATGACATGTTAATCACATTGCAGATCCAGTCTTCAACTACAACAACAAAGACATTCTTTGTTCATGTGTGTTTTCTATTTCGAGTTTTGCTCAATTTTAAGTTCTTGTTGTTTTATTCTGTTTGTGTCTTCTCTCTCGCACGTAAATAGATAGGAGAAAAAGGAATACTTGAGTTGATCGGACTTCATAAATGGTGTCAGGTTGATGTACGGTTGATCTCAATAGAGAATTCCGCAGCATTTGTTGTTTGCTTCCCTCTTTCGATATTCTGGAAACGTTTCGGATTACAAAGGCGACCTGATTAATGACATTCAATAGCTCTTCGTATTGAAAACCCCGCAATGCGAAATTCCGTCCAGGAGGGGGGAAAAACAGTAAAATAATTCATTGGCATTGCTCTGGGTGTCCACCTCGCAAAAGAACGTAACCCTGTCTTTCATTTTTATGCGAATACCGTCGGCCGAACGGATCGCTGAGCATGACCGCGCCAACCGCCCACCCCAAGACAACATTCAGGAAACAAAGGGCGGATACACACGTTGGAATTTTAGGGGAAATTCTTGCAAACTCCAGGAAGGAACATTTGCATGGTCTCAGTAGCCACGGAAGGCTCGAAAGCTGGACCAAAAACACTGTGATGTGTGTGATGGTGTGAAAGTTCCTGATGGCCTAAGAAAAAAAAAAAAAGACAAAATTGGAAAGTATGTTGTAGCGGCTGTTAACACAAGGCTTTATTAAAGCTTTTATTGGCAATTTGGCTGCATGGAACAACCTAGAGCAAAGGGAGTGCGAACTTTGGAATATGCAGTGTTCAGAAAAAAAAATATTTATAATACGTGTTATGCAGTAGAAGTTTTTACACCAGCTAGAAAAAGAGTAAATGGAAGCGCATGGTCATTGCATTGCGTCCAAAAACAAAAAAAACAAAAATATATCCGCAAATAGGACCCCACATGAACTAACAACATAATCTTTATGCGCAACCACATCGGTAGTCAGTCAACAACCAAGGGAGTAAATAAAAGACTAAAACTGAACAGGAGGAACGGCGCACACTGGTCTCGTTTGGAGAAAACGTGGCCACGCGCTTCACAAAAGAAAATCTATTAGACTCTCCATCTGGAAAAAATAATAAGTAGGGTATACATCAACCAAGTAATAAATGTTAAAGATACTATTTTTATAAGTTTTCTTTATTTCCGAGAAAATATAGGGGAAACTATAATAAAATATTCAAATATCGGACCGTATGAGAACTTGACACATAATGATTAATATTTGGCAAATACCTGTAATTTACATTCCAGATATATTAATACAATTCATACAATTCTTACCTTGGACAAGAATGTTGAATATTGAAGAAAATCGTAATGATACCTCAAAGGAGGTGAACACCTGCATACGGTATAGAAAACGCGCCTGTAAACATTCGCTGGATGATACGGGACACCACAAAATGGCGCTTGGCGGGAAATTCAAAACTTCCAACACAAAATGTGCTCGCAATTGAAAGGCGGCGGATTTTTGCACCTAGTTACTTGCTTTTCAGAGAGTTTAAATTCTCGCGGTAATGTTCATCTATGCACAGACACACACCTCGACCTATCTCGTGTAGATATTTGGTGTTATTTTTATAATATTATTATATGTACAAATTTCATAAATTTGCAACCAACTTATATGTTATATGATACCTAAACATGCAAATATCCTATTGTGAAGCTTTCGCATGTATATCATTCGTAGTATCGATTTTATGATTTTTCTAAGATTTGCACATTAAACTTTAATGTTTAATATCTCAGTATAGACAATTTGTGTTTTATTAAAAAGTACACCGATGATAACATCCGCTGTATAACTTCCATTTACCATATTCTTACAACATAAGGACATTTTCTTATTTGGCCAAGAAATGGCTTTCTTGGACCACTGTGCGGCGTGGCGTCCCTTGGGCATTAGCACGCAACCAAAATTGACGTATGGAATCAAGGGGAATCAATAACGCAACCCGACGTCACTCCCGGATCGCGATACAAGACCAGACTCCCAAAGTTTGTTTTTCCTGAAAAAATGAAGAAGGAAAAAAAAAAAAAAGTTTTGGAATCTCGCTTCAAGGGGGGAGGAGGAGGAGGGGGGAGTACATGCACGTACAGATTTCTTTTTTTTTTTTTTTTCTTTCTTTTTTTTCTGTGTCTATCGGAGTTCGATATGCGGTATTGCGGTGTCGGGGAACGTCGAATTAGGAGGCCGTGATATAAAAAAAAATGATAAAAACAAAACACGAGACTTAAAAGCACAAGAAATACATCGATGGCGTATGTAGGGAGGCAGTGGAGCTAATGCATAATGAGCGTGAAGCGAGAGAAGGCAGACGGGTTTTATCTATTCTTTTTGAGTTAGTTTTGGAACGATAAAGTAGTCAGGTTCGTATGTTTGGAATGCGGGGGATGATTACGACACGCACTCGTACCTCCCGTGCTCTCCTTATCCTCGTCTCTTTTTTGCTTTCTTTAAGGTTTTCGGTCTTTTTCTCAGAGAGGATGTCGCGCTCAGTGTATTAACGCATATATGAGTATTTTTCAGAATATTCCTATTTTTTGCAACACTTTACATATACACCTCCCCTACACACACACACACACACACACACACTCACACACACACACACACGCGCGCGCGCGCGCGCGCGCATACACACAAATGTTTATTTAGCAGTCGTGAGAGTTGCACATGACTGCGGATTGCTCGCACTCTGAAAACAAAACACACGATATTTAACACTCAAGTGCAACCTGTCACCCAGAGTCAGATACGCTAAATGTGCATGGGAAGGCGGATGGGGGCGTAATCATCCGTTCTGATATCCCCCCCCCTCTCTCTCTCTCTCTCTCTCTCTCTCTCTCTCTCTCTCTCTCTCTCTCTCTCTCTCTCTCTCTCTCTCTCTCTCTCTCTCTCTCTCTCTTTCACTCACTCACTCACTCACTCACACTCGCGCGCGCACTTCTTTGTTCTCCGTCTCATTCCTATTAGTTTTCCTTTTTTTCCTTTCTTTCCGTCTCCATCCTGAGAGCAATATTGTTTTCACAGCAGTTAACAAGTCTCACACATATACCGCAGCGAGTTCTTGTTTATGTTTTTGGAGACATAAAAGTTTATCCTCTGGTTCTGCGGCCATCAAGTGGCTGTTTAAAGCTTAGACTTAAGAGTTTTCCCCCAGACATAACCTGGGCGATGTCGGGGGAGCGGGAGGGGAGGGGCAGATGGGCGTGGCTTGTTTTTTTTTTATTAATTTATTTATATTTTTTTAAGGGAAGGATTTTATAGTCGTTTCGACGCACTAACGCCGGGATCATAAGGGGTGGATGCTTGTGGAGGGAAGCTGGCGCAGGAGGGAGTGTTCCCTTAGGAGTCGTTTGGACGCCAGGGATACTAGGTCCGGGTTATGGCGCGGAGGTGTGAGATGGACTCAGTGCGCGGGAGCGTGCTGTGGCGTACGGTAATGTGTGTGGTGGCATTGTCTGATGTGTGTGGCGCCACAGATACGTGCAGGCGTACATAGAGAATCACGCATGCACGATACATACCAAAAAGCAAACACAACGTGCAGTCTTCACGTAGCCTAGAATATGACTCTCCCCCAGAAGACATTTCTAAGTACGCACTAGCCAATTGACCCGAATGCTACACGTGTTTAAGCTGCGTGGAAGTGGACAAGCACAGTACGCTCTGTTATTTGCATGCTGGGTAGCCCGGTAGCCCGAACATAGTAATAAAAGAGCACAGACCAGGAGAGAAAAGAGATTAACCTCACTTCAGACGCACTTTACGCCTCTCTCCTCAACCCCCTCCCCCGCAAATAAAAGAAAAAAGAAAAGCAAATTCAATTTCAGCCAATCCGTCCATTCCCCCAATCCATGCCAGGTACAGATTCCGCATCAGATAATCTATGACGCACAGCATGGCATCCGGACCTGCGCCCCCTCTCCCTTTCCAACACCCCCACCCCCTTCTCCCTCCTTCATACATCCATCAACTCCCCCCCTTTACCCCCCATCACCCCCCTTCAACCCACTTGCTCACGGTCTCTCCTGCCACTTATTCAATTTGCTTAATTTGCTAATTTCCCGCGCCACTGACCAGCGACCCACCGCTAAAGCCTGAAGGCACATAGGACCCCACATCCCCTTCCCTCCCCCCCCTTCCCCCTTCTCATTCATCTCACAACACCCCCTCCCCCCCTTCAATCCTCGTCAACCAGCGCCCCGTGTTAAACCCTTTCCCCTCTCGTTGCCACCCACGAGCATACTGGGGAGATAAACCGAAGGCAGAGGGAAAGGTCGAGGATGTTGGCAAAGACAGAAGGAAAGGATACAGCGGGAGAGAAAGGGACAGGGAAAGAGAAGGGTAAAGGGAGAGAAGAAGGGAGAGAAAGGTAAGGCGAAATAGAATGGGAGGGAAAGATAAAGGTAAGGGAAAGAATAAGGAAAGAGAAAGAGAGAGAAAGAGAAAAAGAGGGAGTGAGAGAGTAAAAACTCGGTGATTGAACTCGTCCATCTTATTCCAAGGGTTTATGTTGCAACGACTTCTAAAACCTCATTTTGAGACCATACATCTGGACTGACTTGTGCGAGTAGATTCTTTATGTTCTATTTTTTTGGGTACAGTTTCATCTTCGCTGTCCCTTTCTTTATATTTCTATTATTTTCCTTTTTCCTTTCATTTCGTTTTTACTCGTCCGGTCACGTGATCTCTCTCTCCCGAGTGCTGGCGTGTTTTTCGTTTCCTTTGTCAGCTTGACCGAGCTCTCATTGTTTCGATACGACGAAAGAAAATGATTGATGTTTCAAGGCAATCGTTACGGCCACGTTGTCAAAAAATATACAAAGCGTTGTCAGAAACAATGATGACTGCTTGTGATGTGTCCTCGTTTTCTTCCATTTTTTCCCCTCATTGTTCTGATTTTTAAAACAGTGTGAGGAGAGGCCGGAAGGGGGGGGGACTTGATTTGGGCGTTCGTTTGATATATTGCCTCTTATTCGATTATGATTCTCCTTTGTGTTTGTTATATTTGTAGTTCTTGTGAGATTGGTATGGGCCATCGCGGTAACTTTTATTGATGCAGAATATAGACGACGCAAAAGTGGAATTGTGTGAAACCAGCTTTTCTTTTTACGCCTTTAGCTGGACATGCAAACGCCGAAGCAAGCAAAACTCAAAGGGCATTTTTCGCTTATCCCAGCAAGCACATTCACGCACGCACCAAAAATTCACACAGGTCAGTGGCATGTACGTAAAGCGTGCAGCGAGCACGTACACATGTCAGAGACGAGACGCATCGCTTTACGCACATGTCAGCAAGAGATTAGCACTGACATCGGCACAGGATAAACCGTAACTCTTGTAAGCACCGACGTCTGGTTGTAGGCACGTACAGACGACAGTGAGGACGCGCGTGTACAGTAAAAGAGTACATAAACAGAATATCAGCACGAATGTTTACATAAACAGAAACAACACGCACATGCAAACACGCCAATGTTGACGACCAAACACGCACGTACAGACTCAAATATCCGGTAACTATGGAAGGAATTTAGGTAATCTCAGTAACAGCATTTTCGTAATATCTAAGGCATTTTAGAAAAAAAAGGGGTAAAAGAAATTAAAACGAAGTACAAACGTAATTTTAACTAAGACAATATCAAAAACAAAATAAATAGAACGAGAAACATGAGAAGTGTCATACTTTACATAGGTTTAGAGTTATTTACTGGGATAATACACTGAACGAGTGAGGTATCCCCCCCCCAGTCCCATTTTTTGTTGTTAAAGATTCGTAGTGGATTAAACGCACACGGACCATTAGGGGCTTGTCCGAGGCTGTCCCAATAGAGCAACACTGTTTTCCGACCAGAGGTAGGGATAAATGGTGATTCAGACCGTGTTTGTGTTTACAAAAATGGCCATATGAACAGGTATAGCCACACATGCTAGAATAATGCTACAGCACCAAGGCTGAAGCGTATGTATTTGTAGATTCAGACCCGCACGCAAATTCACTGTGGCTGTGGATTGGATAGGTCATTTAGCGGCTGTATACATTGAATGCTAAACATAAATTCAAGAAAAAAAAAGTTTGTCAGTGTATCGAAAAGATTTATAAAATCTGTTACTTTATACATTGTGCGTACTGTTGCAAATGGCTTAGTTCTGATAACGTTCCGAGCAAGTAGGTAAATTTTGACATTATTTTTGTTAGAGATTCGCAGTAAATCAAAGGTGTACAAAACATTAAGAGTTAAGTGGGCTATCTTAGTAGAAAAAAATAACTTTTTTAATTTTCCTCAAGCACTCATCAAACATAAATGACCAGTGCATATATTAGTTAAATGTAATAATTAATTCAAAACTTGACTTATGAAAATACTAGGGCCGGTCATAGCACTAGAGCCGGTCACAGCTCCGGTAAAGGACCAGCCCCTCGCTTAAAGTCTAATCAACTGTCTCTCAGTACAATAGTATGAATTACGTAAGGCCGGCAGATTTTAGCGACTCAACACCTGTACTTCGCCAATAACACGTGTTACAATAGATAGCTTGTCGGAAGCTATTCGCAGTTGTAATCAATATATAATTCATGACTTGTGCATAATGAATGCGTTTGTGGCATGCTTATATCATATGTTTTTATTTTTTCAATCTTTTGATTTCATCTTTAAGCTTGTCAGAGAAATATTGCATTTGTTTTTTGTGTTTGCCATATTCTGTACGTTAGATCCATATCCATATTTATTCGCACATGCAATGCGTATGGTGACTAAATGAACAAATAAATCAGTTTAATGTATTGATTAATTTCTTGATTTTGCTATTTGCATAAATCATCCTGTTTAATGTCGGTATTTATTTTTTAGTGTGTGTGATGGAACGGTTTGAACAATCCATCCGTTGTAGTGTATTTCTTTATCATTTACTTCGACTTTTGCCATTAGACTCGAGCGGATATTCTCTTGTCACTAATCCTGCTCCTCCGGGAGGGAAAGACGCCATGCCACGTTCCACCATTTCTTGAGATGTTCTTAAGACGCTACAGCTGTTCCTCCGCGCACTGTGCACGCCTACGTCTCACGATTTCAGCTTTAAGTATTATCGTTTCTTCGGAGACCGGGTGCCGTCTTTATTTCTTTTTTTCTTCTTTTCTTTTTTTTCTTTTTTGAGCTAGTACAATCTTAGCTTGGTCTCACCTGGAATGGTTTGTCCTGCAAACCTGAATAATTCAGATCAAGGTTCTGCTAGTCAGAAAGATTCTCTCTCTCTCTCACTCTTCCTCTCTCTCTCTCTCTCTCTCTCTCTCTCTCTCTCTCTCTCTCTCTCTCTCTCTCTCTCTCTCTCTCTCTCTCTCTCTCTCTCTCTCTCCCTTCCTCTCCCCTCCCCTCTCCTCTCTCTCTCCCCCCCTCCTCGGCATCTTAAGAGTGTCTCACCTTTTCACTCGACTGTTGTAATTATTTCCAGCTTTTTAGAGAACTTCTTGGCCTCTTGTATACCTTGGTGTCAGTCTTTCTCTTCTCTTCTCTTTTCTCCTTCCTCCTTTATCTGCTCTTCCTGCTTTGTTTTTTTTCTGTTTTTCTCTCTCTTCTCTTTTTTTCGATTTGCCTTTCTGTGGTCTGATATTTTCGTTTTCTCTTTCTCACTCAACCCCTCTTTTACTTTTTCAGTTTTCCGTTCTTCACGCTTTTTTTTCTCGACCCTTTTCTCTTTTTCAGTTTTCCTTTCCTCCTTCCGATTTTTCTTCTTCTTTTTTCTCCTTGTCGCTCTCCCCTTTTTTCTTTTTTTTAACTTTTCCCTCTCTCCGTTTATAGATGTTTTTATTTATCATTATTTTTTTAAATATTTTTTTGCGATACTTGACCGATGTATGTTCTCAAGATGTTGTTATTCCGTTTTCGTTCTTCAAAGTGCAGAGAAAAAGATCTAAAACTAAAATGCAATAATGAGTGTCGGTGCTGTTCAAAGGAATGGCATAACGAAGGAGCGCTTGTTTTTTCTTGCATGAATATATGTGTGTGCGACTTGTTTTGCATACATTTAAACTACCTTACGATTCACTTATATTTTATATGCTTGTGCTTGGGAGTAAATTATAAATACACGCATTGCTTGTACTCCATGGCTGCAGGCGAGTATTAAATTGTGCCCGAAAGTGTGAAAAGTGTGAATGCGTCAGAGGGGAACGTACAAAGGCACGTGCACATGCTGATGCACATGTATATACTCGCGCTCTTCTGCAGAGAGAGAGAGAGACAGAGAGAACTAGAACGAGAGAGAGAGAGAGAGAGAGAGAGAGAGAGAGAGAGAGAGAGAGAGAGAGAGAGAGAGAGAGAGAGAGAGAGAGAGAGAGAGAGAGAGAGAGAGAGAGAGAGAGAGAGAGAGAGAGAGAGAGAACTAGAACGAGAACGAGAACGAGAACGAGAACGAGAACGAGAGAGAGAGAGAGGGGGGGGAGGGAAGGGGAAAGGGAAAGCGAAATCGAAATGCAGAAGGAGAGGGAGAGGAAGAGGGCGAGGGAGAGGGAGAGGGATAGTATGCTGCATGAAGCTGTATATGCCCACGAGAGGGCGGAGCACTTGCCACACGACAACGAGCGCCATAGAGCGATCAGTCGGTCCACGAAAAAAATCGCAATCCAGGTGTCAGAGTTTTATTGTGGGTAATGTGGAATTGATGTTATTTGTCAGTTAAATCTAGGCTCTCTTTTTTGAAATAGCACGGCGAGTAGGACATCAGCTGATCCAAATAACGTGCATTGTTATACCCGATTGAGCATTATTAATATGACTGTGAGACCGCGAGATCTAATGCTCCCGCCGGGTCGGATTTGCATGCCCTGTGCTTAAGCCTGTGCACATTTATCAGCAATAGCCTGCGTCTGATTTTATTATCGAGTACTTTTTATTTTTCGATCTCAGTGAAACTATAAATGAATAAATATATATATATTTATATATATATATATACATATATATATATATATATACATATATATATACATATATAAT
>BOPN01004713.1:5000-12500 GCA_017312705.2 Penaeus japonicus
GCTGTGTTTACAAGTACTTAATGAACACAACAAAGGCTAGGTGTCAGGCGGCAAGCTGATAATGAGAGGGTCTGTAATGTATGTATTTACGACTCTTTCGGGGCTGAGCGGTCCACAGAGACAGACCTCGGGGAAACCTTCGTTGTTTCTTTCGTATGGGCGCGTGGGCGTTTCTGGTGCGTGGGCGAGCTGCTTCAAGAATCGTTTGAGATCTCACGGCTTTCGCGAACTTTTCATTGTTCGATAATGAACATATGTTGTGGGTTTTCGTATTGCATGGTCTTTATTCTTTATGGTGGCGGGCTCGCCTCATTGCATATAAGCCCGGCGTAGCATCCACCGACTGGCTTATCCTTATTCTTTGTGGTCATTGGTGTTTACAATCCAAGCGCCGGTGCTTCGGCGTCTTCGGAATCGAGGAGGCCCATTTCAGGAGTTGATTCCTCGATCAATCGTCAAAGTGATTTCCAAACATAAACGCATTCACTCTCACCATTTCGCGTTTGAAGAAGTCAAGAGAATAGTGGATCCATTTTCTAGTTACATTTTTTCTTT
The DNA here is from genome assembly GCA_017312705.2 of Penaeus japonicus. NCBI lineage: Eukaryota > Metazoa > Arthropoda > Malacostraca > Decapoda > Penaeidae > Penaeus > Penaeus japonicus. The sequence goes on from BOPN01004713.1 coordinate 5,556, forward strand.
TTTTTTCCTACGGTGTTCATTGCAAATGCAGTATCGGAATGGAGGTAGACGCGTAACATCCCTTAATGTTGAGAATCTTGCTGTAGTGCCATTTCCTCTCGGATTAGTTCTGCCAGCTTCTCCATCCCCTTTGAAGGAAACAAAAGGAAATTAGGAACGAGTAGGCGCATAAAGGTACACTGTGAAAAGAATAGTGACGCTGGTAAAACGGATACTACATTGAATACATTACTTTTGTTGAAAAAATATGATCTATTTCACGATGTGCTATTAGCGTTTACAGATACATGCAAAGATGATATCATCATCATAATAATGTAAATAATAATAGTAATATTAATAATAATAACAATAATAAAAATAACAATTGCTTAAAAAAAAAGATAATAATAATACCAAAGATAATAACATAAAAGTGCTCGTAAGACATTATGAAACCGCTAACTCTCATTCACACCTTCAATTTGCAAATCACTGCTATACATAATTATAACCCACATCACCATCCACTCGACCTTAAAGAGGCACAAATTTTAGTTCCAATCGTAAACAACAAGCCCGGTAACTCAACCCGCATTCAACCATAAGCAAATAAGCCAGTCCACCCACTTCCCACATCTGCTCCTTCGTGGCGCATGAAAAAGCCGCCCTCATGTACTGGCACTGCTTCTTGGCATCGACCATGAAGTCTTTCCCGGGAAGGAGCACGACGCCCTTCAAGACAGCTCTCTTCACCAGCATGGGCGTCGTGTCACGGAGACCTGGGACCTACGAGGACGAGATAGCAGTAGGTAGTACTTGAATGTAGGAGAGGTGTTGGTGGGTGCGAATGATCCCACTTCGTGAGGTGTGGCACTGACGTCTCGACATTTGATTCTTTAGAAGGACCACGTAATTTTGGGGGAAAGTGTGGCGACGAAATACCAGTTGCAGATCTTGCACTCTGGGATTTTTCTTTCTCATTCACGTTTTGAATGCATTTGTTAAAAGTGTGTGTGCTTCTGTGTGTGGTTGTGCATGTATGTGCGTGTGCATGTACGTGTGTGCACGTGTACATGATAGTCCATGTGTCAGTGCATGTGTATATGTATGTAAACACATATGAATAGTTGTCTAATTCACAGCTACATATCTAATTACCTTAAACCATATGAAGATTCCCCCCTTCGGCACAGTCCATTCACACAATCCTGAAACACGATCAAATGATACAAAATCCATCACGATCACCATTCTGTGCCCGTCTCACGGTTAAACCAACTGCATATAATTCCAAATGGCTTTTAAATGCCCTTTTATCATGCATAGATAGCAATAACAAACGACAGCTGACCAGTGAGATGCTCTTCCACTGCCCGTAACATCACATCCCTCTGCGCTTTGTAGAAATCCTCAACACGCTACGTGCTTCTTGAATCCGTCGTCGCCCCATTTCCGCAGCAGTTCGCTCACCATGACCTACGGACGTTTAAATGCCGAGGGTTTAGGACGCTTCTGATAGTGGCCGTGAAACGAAGGGGGGAGGATACTATGTGTTTGGTTTTGCAAAAGAGAACGTCATACAAGTGATGTAAATACAGACAGGGTGAGCAACGTTTAATTCTAATGATGAATGACGAAAACGTTTCATTTCGCATTGTTGTATTTACGGGCGAGGGTGCAAGTTGTCTTAGATTTGAGCCGAGGCGTTGCGCCAACCGGAATAACTTGACTCACACGGGCTATTTATGGTGAATAAGGCTTAACTTAGCTCCTAAGTACCCAAGACCTACCTGACTAATGCCTGGCGGACACAATACGCTGGCCTGCATGTGCCAGTTCATCCTCTCGATGAGCGGCGCCGGGCCTGTCACGAAGCCAACCCTCAACCCTGCGCTCACGATCTTGGAGAAGGAGTCAAACCTCAAGACCCTTCCTTCTGTGTCCAACCGCAGGAAACTCGGGGCCATTGGCTGGAAGTTGTCGAGTGAATGTCAAATTGAGCCGCACAGTCTTTTATCACAGGACAGAGTTCACGAGTGACTATAACATGTTATGAATTCTTGATGCATTTTGCACTTACTTCACTCGTACTGAAGGAAGAGGTACGGGTCATCCTCAAGGATGATGAGGGTGTACTCGGAGGCGATGCCAGATATTCCTACGTCGCGCCTCGTCTATGGTGATTCCCGTGGGATTGCATGCGGTAGGCACCAAGTACAAGACCTGAGTGATTCAAGAGCCCAGTTGAAAAAAATGCCCTGTTACTGGTATTTATTACGTATTCAAGTTACAAAAAAGACAGGAAGAAGGGGAGAGGGGGAGGGGTGAGTAGAGGGAAGGAGAGGAAAAGGGAGAGAGTAAATCCAGACCATTTACCATCTACTTAAAATAACACGTAGCCCACTGACCTTCGGCACGGGTCCTCCTGAAAGCCGTGCCTCTTCGAGTCCTTTCTTGAGAGCCACGGGGCACATGCCTCTTTCGTCCGCTGTGACGATGACGTACTTCAGCTTCAGTGGAGCGAGCTAGATATACAACTGAACTTTAACAACCATGTGGCGATAGTTAATTATGTTGGATAATGAATACCATAAACATGAGGGGAAAAAAACTTGCGAATTACAGTGATTTGGGTTACATCATTCATCGATGGCCAACAGATGTCATGGCATGGGACACACACACACGCAACACAACGCACAAACAATGCAACACACAACACAAAAGACACAAACACATAAACACCACACACAAGCCACACAAAGAGTGCACACTCACGATGCACAGGACGTCCGGATAACAAGGCTCTTGCACGACCACGCAGTCCCCCGGGTCGAGCAGCATCTCCACCGCCTTCGCCAGGCCGTCCTGACACCCGACGGTCACCAGCAGGTCGCTCTCAGTCCAGCGAGGGGGGTTGTGGGTACGGAGGGTCATCTCCTTGAGCTGTTCGATTAAGGGGACGTACCTGGTGTGTGGAAGGAGAGGGAGAGGGAGAGGGGTAGAGGGAAGGAGTGGCAGGAGATAGGGAGAGGGATAGATGGAAAGAGAGGGAGAGGGGGAGGGGGTAGAGGGAAGGAGAGGCAGGAGATAGGGAGAGGGATAGAGGGAAAAAGAGGGAGAGGGGGAGGGGGTAGAGGGAAGGAGAGGCAGAGGGAGAGGGGTTGAAGGAAGGAGAGGCAGAGGAAGAGGGGGAGAGGGGTAGAGGGAAGGAGAGGCAGAGGGAGATGGGGAGAGGGATAAAGGGAAAGAGAGGCAAATGGAGAAGGGAAGAGGGGTAGAGGGAAGGAGAAGCAGAAGGAGAGAGAGGGGTAGTGGGAAGGAGAGACAGAGGAAAAGGGAGAGAGGGAAGGAAAGGGAGAGGGAGAGGGAGAGAGGGAAGGAGAGGGAGAGGGATAGAGGGAAGGAGAGACAGAGGAAGAGGGGGAGTAGATGGAAGGAGAGGCAGAGGGAGAGGGGTAGTGGGAAGGAGAGGGTGAGGGATAGAGGGAAGGAGAGAGAGAGGGATAGAGGGAAGGAGAGGGAGAGGGAGAAGGGTAGAGGGAAGGAGAGGCAGAGGGAGAGAGGTTGCAGGAAGGAAAGGCAGAGGAAGAGGGGGAGAGGGGTAGAGGGAAGGAGAGGCAGAGAGAGATAGGGAGAGGGATAGTGGCAAAGAGAGACAGAGGGAGATGGGGAAAGGGATAAAGGGAAAGAGAGGCAAAGGGAGAAGGGAAGAGGGGTAGAGGGAAGAAGAGGCAGAGGGAGATGGGGAGAGGGATAAAGGGGAAGAGAGACAAAGGGAGAAGGGAAGAGGGGTAGAGGGAAGGAGAGGCAAAGGGAGAAGGGAAGAGGGGTTGAGGGAAGGAGAGGCAGAGGGAGAGAGAGAAGGAGAGGCAAAGGGAGATAGGAATAGAGATAGAGGGATAGAGAGGGAGAGGGGTAGAGGGAAGGAGAGGGAGAGGGAGAGAGGTAGAGGGAAGGAGAGACAGAGGAAGAGGGGTAGAGGGAAGGAGAGGGAGAGGGAAGGAGAGACAGAGGGAGAGGGGGAGAGGGGGGAGAGGAAAGGAGAGGCAGAGGGAGAGGGGGAGAGGGGGAGAGGTGGAGAGGGGTAGAGGGAAGGAGAGGCAAAGGGAGAGGGGGAAAGGGGTAGAGGGAAGGAGAGGCAGAGGGAGAAGGATAGGGGGAGAGGAGGAGAGGGAAGGAGAGGGAGGGGAATAGACCAAGCATGACTACTTCCTTAATAATATTTATGTCATGTCACAAAAGGTGATCACAAAACCAACAAACATAAATAAATACACAAGTACACATAAAAGAGATTACTATAAATAGTAATCGTATTATTAGATACAGTAATTGTAATGATATAATCAGTCGAAGTAGTAGTAGTAGAAGTAGTAGTAGTAATAATAATAGTAGTCACCATCACCCCTACAACCACTGCTATCCAAACAACCAAAACCCCCATCCAGAAAATCCTCTAAACAACAAAAAACAATAAGCAAAAAGAAAAGAAAAAAGAAAAAACACAAATCAACAAATGAGATTTTTGTCGCAACATACCCCGGCGTCGGCCCATACTGCAGCCCGGTCGCCATGACTTCTTTGCTGATCTCAAGAACGGACCCGTCGCTCAGGTTGATGGCGGCGTCGCAGAAGGGGAACAGCTGAGGGTTTGGCATTCCCGACACCAGCCACACCGCCGAGGGCAAAGGGTCCGTCAGGTGCTTTTCTGAGGGGGCCGAGAGTGGGGTGTCCCTTGAGTGTCAAGGAGGAGAAGTGTGTGTGTAACCACCCACTGCTGGCACTAGTTGTAACCACCGGTGCCACTAGTTGTAACCACCGGTGCCACTAGTTGTAACCACCGGTGCCACTAGTTGTAACCACCGGTGCCACTAGTTGTAACCACCGGTGCCACTAGTTGTAACCACCGGTGCCACTGAACAAGCTCACCGGTGCCACTAGTTGTAACCACCGGTGCCACTAGTTGTAACCACCGGTGCCACTAGTTGTAACCACCGGTGCCACTAGTTGTAACCACCGGTGCCACTAGTTGTAACCACCGGTGCCACTAGTTGTAACCACCGGTGCCACTAGTTGTAACCACCGGTGCCATCAGTTGTAACCAGCTTGCTGGCAACAGTTGTAACCCACCACTAGGAGCAGTTGTAAAGCACCCGATGCACTGGTTGTGATCCGGTGGAATAATCATATTCGACACGTTCACGTGACATGGTCTTTATTGTCACAGTTGTTCGCTCTAGTCTGTCTGTCAGACCTGTCTGCTCTGAACTGTCTCTGGTTCCTTGTGTGTCTTTCTTAATTACAAGTCTTGAATCAACTTTCTACGCCTAAGGCCTTCCGGTAACAAACACAGCTGCCTAGAGAAGCTAGTGTTCCGAGGCGGAAACTAACACAGGGAGCAGGATGTGTCAGGTCAAAACAGACTGCCAGTGATATTGCATTGAATTAAGAAATATCTGATCAATGTCTTGGGTCGCATGATGTGCAATATCAGTGCCTTACAGTGTGTCTGGCTTGGCCTTGTCCGGTTGATAAATTTGCCAAAGGAATGTTTGCAGTGGCATGTGTCTGTGTGTGTGTGCGCGCGAAGCCGTGCGTGTACATATATGTATACACATATAAATGCACACACACACACACACATATATATACACACATATATATCTAAATATATATATATATATATATATATATATATATATATATATATAGAGAGAGAGAGAGAGAGAGAGAGAGAGAGAGAGAGAGAGAGAGAGAGAGAGAGAGAGAGAGAGAGAGAGAGAGAGAGAGAGAGAGAGAGAGAGAGAGAGAGAGAGAGAGAGAGAGAAAGAGAGAGAGAGAGAGAGAGAGAGAGAGAATCTATACAGCTACAGTATACATTAGAGTTGAAATCACATGAAGAATCGAGACAACTTACCCATTTCGCTAAATCCCGAGGGCCTTCGGTTCGAAGACGACGCTGAAAGGTACTTCGAATAGTCCATCCTGCAGATTAAATAAACAATAAAGTTTCATATTCGACTTCTTTCCACTGTATATAATGTGATTCTTTTCTTTCCTAAATACAATATACAAGTCTGCAGTCAACGACATTCGATTACCTACTAAATATTCTTAGAAGTTAGTGCAGTTAAAAAAGTGAACCAAGAAAAGGACTTCGAGTGAGGCTATGACTTATGGGAACGGAAATGCAGTTTTAAAAAGGTGGCTATCGCCTCGTGCTTCTAAAGGAAACGTCATTCATATCCATTTTAAACAGGATATGTTAAGTGTATGGTATTCAGCTGATTTCCTAACCAAACTTTGTGGCCACTTGCATATTCAGATTACTCATTGACCTTTGATTGCACTACATGCACAGGCTCTTAGGAGACCAATACTACATGAGGATCTTAATTCGTGATCACACGCTGGCGTTAACATTTTCATAGTTTAAAATTTTGTGCATAAGCCTAGACATTATACATTCTGAACCTTCTGGAAAAATATAAAGTAAAATAAGAGTATCTAGTTTTAGTATCATATTAAGAAAATAATAATAACAGACGGTAAAAGCTATGAAGATTTACCTGAACTCTGATAAATAGTATCTAGACTAAACAACGTGGTGTGTATTTAGATTCTTGAATTTTGTCAACGTAGCAGAATGATCCAAAGTAAAGGTTGAAAAAGACACCGCCACCTCTGGAGTTGTCACTGTCCTATTGTGTCCCTGAAACAACTGGCACTAAGGATATGCCAAAACACAGGCCTCGCCAGACGGTTAGTGTAAAAGTGTTGTGCGATGTTCGAGAAGTTATCGGACATATTTGTAAGTGGATGGGATCGTCGTTCGGTTATTTGCATAACCATATATACATACATACATACATATATATATATATATATATATATATATATATATATATATATATATATATATATGATTACGAACCTACTACAGTCTAGTATGATCTATTT
>BOPN01004713.1:17500-25000 GCA_017312705.2 Penaeus japonicus
ATAATAATACCAAAGATAATAACATAAAAGTGCTCGTAAGACATTGTGAAACCGCTAACTCTCATTCACACCTTCAATTTGCAAATCACTGCTATACATAATTATAACCCACATCACCATCCACTCGACCTTAAAGAGGCACAAATTTTAGTTCCAATCGTAAACAACAAGCCCGGTAACTCAACCCGCATTCAACCATAAGCAAATAAGCCAGTCCACCCACTTCCCACATCTGCTCCTTCGTGGCGCATGAAAAAGCCGCCCTCATGTACTGGCACTGCTTCTTGGCATCGACCATGAAGTCTTTCCCGGGAAGGAGCACGACGCCCTTCAAGACAGCTCTCTTCACCAGCATGGGCGTCGTGTCACGGAGACCTGGGACCTACGAGGACGAGATAGCAGTAGGTAGTACTTGAATGTAGGAGAGGTGTTGGTGGGTGCGAATGATCCCACTTCGTGAGGTGTGGCACTGACGTCTCGACATTTGATTCTTTAGAAGGACCACGTAATTTTGGGGGAAAGTGTGGCGACGAAATACCAGTTGCAGATCTTGCACTCTGGGATTTTTCTTTCTCATTCACGTTTTGAATGCATTTGTTAAAAGTGTGTGTGCTTCTGTGTGTGGTTGTGCATGTATGTGCGTGTGCATGTACGTGTGTGCACGTGTACATGATAGTCCATGTGTCAGTGCATGTGTATATGTATATGGCTACATATGAATAGTTGTCTAATTCACAGCTACATATCTAATTACCTTAAACCATATGAAGATTCCCCCCTTCGGCACAGTCCATTCACACAATCCTGAAACACGATCAAATGATACAAAATCCATCACGATCACCATTCTGTGCCCGTCTCACGGTTAAACCAACTGCATATAATTCCAAATGGCTTTTAAATGCCCTTTTATCATGCATAGATAGCAATAACAAACGACAGCTGACCAGTGAGATGCTCTTCCACTGCCCGTAACATCACATCCCTCTGCGCTTTGTAGAAATCCCTCAGCTTGCCTACGTGCTTCTTGAATCCGTCGTCGCCCCATTTCCGCAGCAGTTCGCTCACCATGACCTACGGACGTTTAAATGCCGAGGGTTTAGGACGCTTCTGATAGTGGCAGTCAAACGAAGGGGGGAGGATACTATGTGTTTGGTTTTGCAAAAGAGAACGTCATACAAGTGATGTAAATACAGACAGGGTGAGCAACGTTTAATTCTAATGATGAATGACGAAAACGTTTCATTTCGCATTGTTGTATTTACGGGCGAGGGTGCAAGTTGTCTTAGATTTGAGCCGAGGCGTTGCGCCAACCGGAATAACTTGACTCACACGGGCTATTTATGGTGAATAAGGCTTAACTTAGCTCCTAAGTACCCAAGACCTACCTGACTAATGCCTGGCGGACACATCACGCTGGCCTGCATGTGCCAGTTCATCCTCTCGATGAGCGGCGCCGGGCCTGTCACGAAGCCAACCCTCAACCCTGCGCTCACGATCTTGGAGAAGGAGTCAAACCTCAAGACCCTTCCTTCTGTGTCCAACCGCAGGAAACTCGGGGCCATTGGCTGGAAGTTGTCGAGTGAATGTCAAATTGAGCCGCACAGTCTTTTATCACAGGACAGAGTTCACGAGTGACTATAACATGTTATGAATTCATGATGCAATTTGCACTTACTTCCTCGTCGTACTGAAGGAAGAGGTACGGGTCATCCTCAAGGATGATGAGGTCATACTCGGAGGCGATGCTGTAGATCTCCCTACGTCGCGCCTCGTCTATGGTGATTCCCGTGGGATTGCAGGCAGTAGGCACCAAGTACAAGACCTGAGTGATTCAAGAGCCCAGTTGAAAAAAATGCCCTGTTACTGGTACTTATTAAGAAGTCAAGTTACAAAAAAGACAGGAAGAAGGGGAGAGGGGGAGGGGTGAGTAGAGGGAAGGAGAGGAAAAGGGAGAGAGTAAATCCAGACCATTTACCATCTACTTAAAATAACACGTAGCGCACTGACCTTCGGCACGGGTCCTCCTGAAAGCCGTGCCTCTTCGAGTCCTTTCTTGAGAGCCACGGGGCACATGCCTCTTTCGTCCGCTGTGACAATGACGTACTTCAGCTTCAGTGGAGCGAGCTAGATATACAACTGAACTTTAACAACCATGTGGCGATAGTTAATTATGTTGTCTAATTAATACCATCCATACAGGCAGTTACACATTGTGAATTAAACATGAGGGGAAAAAAACTTGTGAATTACAGTGATTTGGGTTATATCAATCATGGATGGCCAACAGATGTCATGGCATGGGATACACACACACGCGCGCCGCGCGTGTGCACACATACACACAACACACACATACACAAGCCGTCTGGTAGCTCATTGGTAGCGTGTCGGCTTCACATCCCCGTGGTCGGCAGATCGAGTCCCGTCCAAACTCGTGAGTTTCCACTGTCACCTGGCGGTTACTGACGTGGCTGGGCACTGCGTTGGGTAAGGACCAAGCTCAGATCGAGTCAACACTCGTTGGCACATTCTCTCACGAGTCAGCACACGCTGATTCAGGCGGGCTCGCCTCAGTGCATACAAGCCCGGCGTAGCATCTGCTCCGCAAATCTGGCTTATCCTTATCCTTACACACACACACACACACACACACACACACACAACACACACACACACACACACACACACACACACACACACGCGCGCGCGCGTGCGCCGTGCGTGCACACACATACGCACAACACACACACAAACATACACAACACAAAAATACACACGCACAACAAACAAACACACACACACACATACCAACAAATAAACAAACACAACACACACAAGTCACAAAGAGAGTGCGCACTCACGATGCATAGGGCGTCCGGATAACAAGGCTCTTGCACGACCACGCAGTCCCCTGGGTCGAGCAGCATCTCCACCGCCTTCGCCAGGCCGTCCTGACACCCGACGGTCACCAGCAGGTCGCTCTCAGTCCAGCGAGGGGGGTTGTGGGTACGGAGGGTCATCTCCTTGAGCTGTTCGATTAAGGGGACGTACCTGGTGTGTGGAAGGAGAGGGAGAGGGGTAGAGGGAAGGAGAGGCAGAGGAAGAGGGGGAGAGGGGTAGAGGGAAGGAGAGGCAGGAGATAGGGAGAGGGATAGATGGAAAGAGAGGGAGAGGGGGAGGGGGTAGAGGAAAAGAGGGGACAGAGGGAGAGGGGAGGGGGTAGAGGAAGAGGAGAGGCAGGAGATAGGGAGAGGGATAGAGGGAAAAGAGGGGGAGAGGGGAGGGGGAGAGGGAAGGAGAGGCAGAGGGAGAGGGGTTGAAGGAAGGAGAGGCAGAGGAAGAGGGGGAGAGGGGTAGAGGGAAGGAGAGGCAGAGGGAGATGGGGAGAGGGATAAAGGGAAAGAGAGGCAAAGGGAGAAGGGAAGAGGGGTAGAGGGAAGGAGAAGCAGAAGGAGAGAGAGGGGTAGTGGGAAGGAGAGACAGAGGAAAAGGGAGAGAGGGAAGGAAAGAGAGAGGGAGAGGGGTCGAGGGAAGGAGAGGGAGAGGGATAGAGGGAAGGAGAGACAGAGGAAGAGGGGGAGTAGATGGAAGGAGAGGCAGAGGGAGGGGGATAGAGGGAAGGAGAGGCAGAGGGAGAGGGGTAGTGGGAAGGAGAGGGTGAGGGATAGAGGGAAGGAGAGAGAGAGGGATAGAGGGAAGGAGAGGGAGAGGGAGAAGGGTAGAGGGAAGGAGAGGCAGAGGGAGAGAGGTTGCAGGAAGGAGAGGCAGAGGAAGAGGGGGAGAGGGGTAGAGGGAAGGAGAGGCAGAGAGAGATAGGGAGAGGGATAGTGGCAAAGAGAGACAGAGGGAGATGGGGAAAGGGATAAAGGAAAAGAGGCAAGGGAGGAAGAGGGGTAGGGAAGAAGAGGCAGAGAGAATGGAGAAGGATAAAGGGGAAGAGAGACAAAGGGAGAAGGGAAGAGGGGTAGAGGGAAGGAGAGGCAAAGGGAGAAGGGAAGAGGGGTTGAGGGAAGGAGAGGCAGAAGGAGAGAGAGAAGGAGGAGGCAAGGGGAGATAGGAATAGAGATAGAGGGATAGAGAGGGAGAGGGGTAGAGAGGGAGGAGGGAGAGGGAGAGAGGTAGAGGGAGAGGAGGGCAGAGGAAGGGGTAGAGGGAAGGAGAGGGAGAGGGAAGGAGAGACAGAGGGAGAGGGGAGAGGGGAGAGGGAGAGGGAAAGGAGAGGCAAAGGGAGAGGGGGAGAGGTGGAGAGGGGTAGAGGGAAGGAGAGGCAGAGGGAGAGGGGGAAAGGGGTAGAGGGAAGGAGAGGCAGAGGGAGAAGGATAGGGGGAGAGGAGGAGAGGGAAGGAGAGGGAGGGGAATAGACCAAGCATGACTACTTCCTTAATAATATTTATGTCATGTCACAAAAGGTGATCACAAAACCAACAAACATAAATAAATACACAAGTACACATAAAAGAGATTACTATAAATAGTAATCGTATTATTAGATACAGTAATTGTAATGATATAATCAGTCGAAGTAGTAGTAGTAGAAGTAGTAGTAGTAATAATAATAGTAGTCACCATCACCCCTACAACCACTGCTATCCAAACAACCAAAACCCCCATCCAAAAAATCCTCTAAACAACAAAAACAATAAGCAAAAAGAAAAGAAAAAAGAAAAAACACAAATCAACAAATGAGATTTTTGTCGCAACATACCCCGGCGTCGGCCCATACTGCAGCCCGGTCGCCATGACTTCTTTGCTGATCTCAAGAACGGACCCGTCGCTCAGGTTGATGGCGGCGTCGCAGAAGGGGAACAGCTGAGGGTTTGGCATTCCCGACACCAGCCACACCGCCGAGGGCAAAGGGTCCGTCAGGTGCTTTTCTGAGGGGGCCGAGAGTGGGGTGTCCCTTGAGTGTCAAGGAGGAGAAGTGTGTGTGTAACCACCCACTGCTGGCACTAGTTGTAACCACCGGTGCCACTAGTTGTAACCACCGGTGCCACTAGTTGTAACCACCGGTGCCACTAGTTGTAACCATCGGTGCCACTAGTTGTAACCACCGGTGCCACTAGTTGTAACCACCGGTGCCACTAGTTGTAACCACCGGTGCCACTAGTTGTAACCACCGGTGCCACTAGTTGTAACCACCGGTGCCACTAGTTGTAACCACCAGTGCCACTAGTTGTAACCACCGGTGCCACTAGTTGTAACCACCGGTGCCACTAGTTGTAACCACCGGTGCCACTAGTTGTAACCACCGGTGCCATCAGTTGTAACCAGCTTGCTGGCAACAGTTGTAACCCACCACTAGGAGCAGTTGTAAAGCACCCGATGCACTGGTTGTGATCCGGTGGAATAATCATATTCGACACGTTCACGTGACATGGTCTTTATTGTCACAGTTGTTCGCTCTAGTCTGTCTGTCAGACCTGTCTGCTCTGAACTGTCTCTGGTTCCTTGTGTGTCTTTCTTAAGTACAGATCTTGAGTCAACTTTCTACGCCTAAGGCCTTCCGGTAACAAACACAGCTGCCTAGAGAAGCTAGTGTTCCGAGGCGGAAACTAACACAGGGAGCAGGATGTGTCAGGTCAAAACAGACTGCCAGTGATATTGCATTGAATTAAGAAATATCTGATCAATGTCTTGGGTCGCATGATGTGCAATATCAGTGCCTTACAGTGTGTCTGGCTTGGCCTTGTCCGGTTGATATATTTGCCAAAGGAATATTTGCAGTGGCATGTGTCTGTGTGTGTGTGCGCGCGAGGCCGTGCGTGTACATATATGTATACACATATAAATGCACACACACACACACACATATATATACACACATATATATCTAAATAAATAAATAAATATATATATATATATATATATATATATATATATATATATATATATATATAGAGAGAGAGAGAGAGAGAGAGAGAGAGAGAGAGAGAGAGAGAGAGAGAGAGAGAGAGAGAGAGAGAGAGAGAGAGAGAGAGAGAGAGAGAGAGAGAGAGAGAGAGAGAGAGAGAGAGAGAGAGAGAGAGAGAGAGAGAGAGAGAGAGAGAGAGAGAATCTATACAGCTACAGTATACATTAGAGTTGAAATCACATGAAGAATCGAGACAACTTACCCATTTCGCTAAATCCCGAGGGCCTTCGGTTCGAAGACGACACTGAAAGGTACTTCGAATAGTCCATCCTGCAGATTAAATAAACAATAAAGTTTCATATTCGACTTCTTTCCACTGTATATAATGTGATTCAAGATTTTCTTTTCTTTCCTAAATACAATATACAAGTCTGCAGTCAACGACATTCGATTACCTACTAAATATTCTTAGAAGTTAGTGCAGTTAAAAAAGTGAACCAAGAAAAGGGCTTCGAGTGAGGCTATGACTTATGGGAACGGAAATGCAGTTTTAAAAAGGTGGCTATCGTCTCGTGCTTCTAAAGGAAACGTCATTCATATCCATTTTAAACAGGATATGTTAAGTGTATGCTATTCAGCTGATTTCCTAACCAAACTTTGTGGCCACTTGCATATTCAGATTACTCATTGACCTTTGATTGCACTACATGCACAGGCTCTTGGGAGACCAATACTACATGAGGATCTTAATTCGTGATCACACGCTGGCGTTAACATTTTCATAGTTTAAAATTTTGTACATAATCCTAGACATTATACATTCTGAACCTTCTGGAAAAATATAAAGTAAAATAAGAGTATCTAGTTTTAGTATCATATCAAGAAAATAATAATAACAGACGGTTAAAACTATGAAGATTTACCTGAACTCTAATAAACAGTATCTAGACTAAACAACGTGGTGTGTATTTAGATTCTTGAATTTTGTCAACGTAGCAGAATGATCCAAAGTAAAGGTTGAAAAAGACAGCCGCCACCTCTGGAGTTGTCACTGTCCTATTGTGTCCCTGAAACAACTGGCACTAAGGATATGCCAAGACACAGGCCTCGCCAGACGGTTAGTGCAAAAGTGTTGTGCGATGTTCGAGAATTTATCGGACATATTTGTAAGTGGATGGGATCGTCGTTCGGTTATTTGCATAACCATATATACATACATACATACATATATATATATATATATATATATATATATATATATATATATATATGATTACGAACCTACTACAGTCTAGTATGATCTATTTGATTTCCTCATTTCTTGACCTGCGGAACGCGTGATGCATTACTTCCTCTTGTAGGAATCTTACGTCGAAAACGTGGTAAAAGTGAAACGATTATGACAATGATGATGGTGAGGATAGTAATGGTGATGCTCGTGTTAACAGTGAATAGAAGGTGATACAGTGATGCAGAGAGTTTATAGTCCATAGCTACCTTACAGCTCGTCTTGTATCGCACGCAGCGTCAATCATTCTACCACTGGCAACGCTTGTATTGTACTATATGTATTGTTAAAGATTTAAACCTAACCCATCTCTAAATGCTCTAATACTGCGTTGACGTTCGTTTTAAAAAGAACTTTA
>BOPN01004713.1:30000-37500 GCA_017312705.2 Penaeus japonicus
TGAAGAAGTCAAGAGAATAGTGGATCCATTTTCTAGTTACATTTTTTCTTTTTTTCCTACGGTGTTCATTGCCAATGCAGTATCGGAATGGAGGTAGACGCGTAACATCCCTTAATGTTGAGAATCTTGCTGTAGTGCCATTTCCTCTCGGATTAGTTCTGCCAGCTTCTCCATCCCCTTTGAAGGAAACAAAAGGAAATTAGGAACGAGTAGGCGCATAAAGGTACACTGTGAAAAGAATAGTGATGCTGGTAAATCGGATATTACATTGAATACATTACTTTTGTTGAAAAAATATGATCTATTTCACGATGTGCTATTAGCGTTTCGATTATTTATGCAAGATGATATCATCATCATAATAATGTAAATAATAATAGTAATATTAATAATAATAACAATAATAAAAATAACAATTGCTTAAAAAAGAAGAAGATAATAATAATACCAAAGATAATAACATAAAAGTGCTCGTAAGACATTGTGAAACCGCTAACTCTCATTCACACCTTCAATTTGCAAATCACTGCTATACATAATTATAACCCACATCACCATCCACTCGACCTTAAAGAGGCACAAATTTTAGTTCCAATCGTAAACAACAAGCCCGGTAACTCAACCCGCATTCAACCATAAGCAAATAAGCCAGTCCACCCACTTTCCACATCTGCCCCTTCGTGGCGCATGAAAAAGCCGCCCTCATGTACTGGCACTGCTTCTTGTCATCGACCATGAAGTCTTTCCCGGGAAGGAGCACGACGCCCTTCAAGACAGCTCTCTTCACCAGCATGGGCGTCGTGTCATGGAGACCTGGGACCTACGAGGACGAGATAGCAGTAGGTAGTACTTGAATGTAGGAGAGGTGTTGGGAGGGGGGGGGAGGTCCGAATGATCCCACTTCGTGAGGTGTGGCACTGACGTCTCGACATTTGATTCTTTAGAAGGACCACGTAATTCTGGGGGAAAGTGTGGCGACGAAATACCAGTTGCAGATCTTGCACTCTGGGATTATTCTTTCTCATTCACGTTTTGAATGCATTTGTCAAAAGTGTGTGTGCCTCTGTGTGTGGTTGTGCATGTATGTGCGTATGCATGTACGTGTGTGCACGTGTACATGATAGTCCATGTGTCAGTGCATGTGTAAATGTATATGGCTACATATGAATAGTTGTCTAATTCACAGCTACATATCTAATTACCTTAAGCCATATGAAGATTCCCCCCTTCGGCACAGTCCATTCACACAATCCTGAAACACGATCAAATGATACAAAATCCATCACGATCACCATTCTGTGCCCGTCTCACGGTTAAACCAACTGCATATAATTCCAAATGGCTTTTAAATGCCCTTTTATCATGCATAGATAGCAATAACAAACGACAGCTGACCAGTGAGATGCTCTTCCACTGCCCGTAACATCACATCCCTCTGCGCTTTGTAGAATTCCCTCAGCTTGCCTACGTGCTTCTTGAATCCGTCGTCGCCCCATTTCCGCAGCAGTTCGCTCACCATGACCTACGGACGTTTAAATGCCGAGGGTTTAGGACGCTTCTGATAGTGGCAGTGAAACGAAGGGGGGAGGATACTATGTGTTTGGTTTTGCAAAAGAGAACGTCATACAAGTGATGTAAATACTATCAGCAATGAGCAACGTTTAATTCTAATGATGAATGACAACGTTTCATTTCGCATTGTTATATTTACGGGCGAGGGTGCAAGTTGTCTTAGATTTGAGCCGAGGCGTTGCGCCAACCGGAATAACTTGACTCACATGGGCTATTTATGGTGAATAAGGCTTAACTTAGCTCCTAAGTACCCAAGACCTACCTGACTAATGCCTGGCGGACACATCACGCTGGCCTGCATGTGCCAGTTTATCCTCTCGATGAGCGGCGCCGGGCCTGTCACAGAGGCAACCCCTCAACCCTGCGCTCACGATCTTGGAGAAGGAGTCAAACCTCAAGACCCTTCCTTCTGTGTCCAACCGCAGAAACTCGAAGAGGCGTGGCTGGAAGTTGTCGAGTGAATGTCAAATTGAGCCGCACAGTCTTTTATCACAGGACAGAGTTCACGAGTGACTATAACATGTTATGAATACTTGATGCATTTTGCACTTACTTCCTCGCCGTACTGAAGGAAGAGGTACGGGTCATCCTCAAGGATGATGAGGTCGTACTCGGAGGCGATGCTGTAGATCTCCCTACGTCGCGCCTCGTCTATGGTAATTCCCGTGGGATTGCATGCGGTAGGCACCAAGTACAAGACCTGAGTGATTCAAGAGCCCAGTTGAAAAAAATGCCCTGTTACTGGTATTTATTACGTATTCAAGTTACAAAAAAGACAGGAAGAAGGGGAGAGGGGGAGGGGTGAGTAGAGGGAAGGAGAGGAAAAGGGAGAGAGTAAATCCAGACCATTTACCATCTACTTAAAATAACACGTAGCGCACTGACCTTCGGCACGGGTCCTCCTGAAAGCCGTGCCTCTTCGAGTCCTTTCTTGAGAGCCACGGGGCACATGCCTCTTTCGTCCGCTGTGACAATGACGTACTTCAGCTTCAGTGGAGCGAGCTAGATATACAACTGAACTTTAACAACCATGTGGCGATAGTTAATTATGTTGGATAATGAATACCATAAACATGAGGGAAAAAAAAACTTGCGAATTACAGTGATTTGGGTTACATCATTCATCGATGGCCAACAGATGTCATGGCATGGGACACACACACGCGCAACACAACGCACAAACAATGCAACACACAACACAAAAGACACAAACACATAAACACCACACACAAGCCACACAAAGAGCGCGCACTCACGATGCACAGGACGTCCGGATAACAAGGCTCTTGCACGACCACGCAGTCCCCCGGGTCGAGCAGCATCTCCAGCGCCTTCGCCAGGCCGTCCTGACACCCGACGGTCACCAGCAGGTCGCTCTCAGTCCAGCGAGGGGGGTTGTGGGTACGGAGGGTCATCTCCTTGAGCTGTTCGATTAAGGGGACGTACCTGGTGTGTGGAAGGAGAGGGAGAGGGGTAGAGGGAAGGAGAGGCAGAGGAAGAGGGGGAGAGGGGTAGAGGGAAGGAGAGGCAGGAGATAGGGAGAGGGATAGATGGAAAGAGAGGGAGAGGGGGAGGGGGTAGAGGGAAAGAGAGGCAGAGGGAGAGGGGGAGGGGGTAGAGGGAAGGAGAGGCAGGAGATAGGGAGAGGGATAGAGGGAAAGAGAGGGAGAGGGGGAGGGGGTAGAGGGAAAGAGAGGCAGAGGGAGAGGGGGAGGGGGTAGAGGGAAGGAGAGGCAGGAGATAAGGAGAGGGATAGATGGAAAGAGAGGGAGAGGGGGAGGGGGTAGAGGGAAAGAGAGGCAGAGGGAGAGGGGGAGGGGGTAGAGGGAAGGAGAGGCAGGAGATAGGGAGAGGGATAGAGGGAAAAAGAGGGAGAGGGGGAGGGGGTAGAGGGAAGGAGAGGCAGAGGGAGAGGGGTTGAAGGAAGGAGAGGCAGAGGAAGAGGGGGAGAGGGGTAGAGGGAAGGAGAGGCAGAGGGAGATGGGGAGAGGGATAAAGGGAAAGAGAGGCAAAGGGAGAAGGGAAGAGGGGTAGAGGGAAGGAGAAGCAGAAGGAGAGAGAGGGGTAGTGGGAAGGAGAGACAGAGGAAAAGGGAGAGAGGGAAGGAAAGGGAGAATGAGAGGGGTCGAGGGAAGGAGAGGGAGAGGGATAGAGGGAAGGAGAGACAGAGGAAGAGGGGGAGTAGATGGAAGGAGAGGCAGAGGGAGGGGGATAGAGGGAAGGAGAGGCAGAGGGAAAGGGGTAGTGGGAAGGAGAGGGTGAGGGATAGAGGGAAGGAGAGAGAGAGGGATAGAGGGAAGGAGAGGGAGAGGGAGAAGGGTAGAGGGAAGGAGAGGCAGAGGGAGAGAGGTTGCAGGAAGGAGAGGCAGAGGAAGAGGGGGAGAGGGGTAGAGGGAAGGAGAGGCAGAGAGAGATAGGGAGAGGGATAGTGGCAAAGAGAGACAGAGGGAGATGGGGAAAGGGATAAAGGGAAAGAGAGGCAAAGGGAGAAGGGAAGAGGGGTAGAGGGAAGAAGAGGCAGAGGGAGATGGGGAGAGGGATAAAGGGGAAGAGAGACAAAGGGAGAAGGGAAGAGGGGTTGAGGGAAGGAGAGGCAGAAGGAGAGAGAGAAGGAGAGGCAAAGGGAGATAGGAATAGAGATAGAGGAATAGAGAGGGAGAGGGGTAGAGGGAAGGAGAGGGAGAGGGAAGGAGAGACAGAGGGAGAGGGGAGAGGGGGGAGAGGAAAGGAGAGGCAAAGGGAGAGGGGGAGAGGTGGAGAGGGGTAGAGGGAAGGAGAGGCAGAGGGAGAGGGGGAGAGGGGGAGAGGGAAGGAGAGGCAGAGGGAGAGGGGGAAAGGGGTAGAGGGAAGGAGAGGCAGAGGGAGAAGGATAGGGGGAGAGGAGGAGAGGGAAGGAGAGGGAGGGGAATAGACCAAGCATGACTACTTCCTTAATAATATTTATGTCATGTCACAAAAGGTGATCACAAAACCAACAAACATAAATAAATACACAAGTACACATAAAAGAGATTACTATAAATAGTAATCGTATTATTAGATACAGTAATTGTAATGATATAATCAGTCGAAGTAGTAGTAGTAATAATAATAGTAGTCACCATCACCCCTACAACCACTGCTATCCAAACAACCAAAACCCCCATCCAAAAAATCCTCTAAACAACAAAAACAATAAGCAAAAAGAAAAGAAAAAAGAAAAAAACACAAATCAACAAATGAGATTTTTGTCGCAACATACCCCGGCGTCGGCCCATACTGCAGCCCGGTCGCCATGACTTCTTTGCTGATCTCAAGAACGGACCCGTCGCTCAGGTTGATGGCGGCGTCGCAGAAGGGGAACAGCTGAGGGTTTGGCATTCCCGACACCAGCCACACCGCCGAGGGCAAAGGGTCCGTCAGGTGCTTTTCTGAGGGGGCCGAGAGTGGGGTGTCCCTTGAGTGTCAAGGAGGAGAAGTGTGTGTGTAACCACCCACTGCTGGCACTAGTTGTAACCACCGGTGCCACTAGTTGTAACCACCGGTGCCACTAGTTGTAACCACCGGTGCCACTAGTTGTAACCATCGGTGCCACTAGTTGTAACCACCGGTGCCACTAGTTGTAACCACCGGTGCCACTAGTTGTAACCACCGGTGCCACTGGATTCGTAACCACCGGTGCCACTAGTTGGCACCACCAGTGCCACTAGTTGTAACCATCGGTGCCACTAGTTGTAACCATCGGTGCCACTAGTTGTAACCACCGGTGCCACTAGTTGTAACCACCGGTGCCACTAGTTGTAACCATCGGTGCCACTAGTTGTAACCACCGGTGCCACTAGTTGTAACCATCGGTGCCACTAGTTGTAACCACCGGTGCCACTAGTTGTAACCACCGGTGCCACTAGTTGTAACCACCGGTGCCACTAGTTGTAACCACCGGTGCCACTAGTTGTAACCACCGGTGCCACTAGTTGTAACCACCGGTGCCACTAGTTGTAACCACCGGTGCCACTAGTTGTAACCACCGGTGCCACTAGTTGTAACCACCAGTGCCACTAGTTGTAACCATCGGTGCCACTAGTTGTAACCACCGGTGCCACTAGTTGTAACCACCGGTGCCATCAGTTGTAACCAGCTTGCTGGCAACAGTTGTAACCCACCACTAGGAGCAGTTGTAAAGCACCCGATGCACTGGTTGTGATCCGGTGGAATAATCATATTCGACACGTTCACGTGACATGGTCTTTATTGTCACAGTTGTTCGCTCTAGTCTGTCTGTCAGACCTGTCTGCTCTGAACTGTCTCTGGTTCCTTGTGTGTCTTTCTTAAGTACAGATCTTGAGTCAACTTTCTACGCCTAAGGCCTTCCGGTAACAAACACAGCTGCCTAGAGAAGCTAGTGTTCCGAGGCGGAAACTAACACAGGGAGCAGGATGTGTCAGGTCAAAACAGACTGCCAGTGATATTGCATTGAATTAAGAAATATCTGATCAATGTCTTGGGTCACATGATGTGCAATATCAGTGCCTTACAGTGTGTCTGGCTTGGCCTTGTCCGGTTGATATATTTGCCAAAGGAATATTTGCAGTGGCATGTGTCTGTGTGTGTGTGCGCGCGAGGCCGTGCGTGTACATATATGTATACACATATAAATGCACACACACACACACACACATATATATATACATATATATCTAAATATATATATATATATATATATATATATATATATATATATATATATATATATATATATATATATAGAGAGAGAGAGAGAGAGAGAGAGAGAGAGAGAGAGAGAGAGAGAATCTATACAGCTACAGTATACATTAGAGTTGAAATCACATGAAGAATCGAGACAACTTACCCATTTCGCTAAATCCCGAGGGCCTTCGGTTCGAAGACGACACTGAAAGGTACTTCGAATAGTCCATCCTGCAGATTAAATAAACAATAAAGTTTCATATTCGACTTCTTTCCACTGTATATAATGTGATTCAAGATTTTCTTTTCTTTCCTAAATACAATATACAAGTCTGCAGTCAACGACATTCGATTACCTACTAAATATTCTTAGAAGTTAGTGCAGTTAAAAAAGTGAACCAAGAAAAGGGCTTCGAGTGAGGCTATGACTTATGGGAACGGAAATGCAGTTTTAAAAAGGTGGCTATCGCCTCGTGCTTCTAAAGGAAACGTCATTCATATCCATTTTAAACAGGATATGTTAAGTGTATGCTATTCAGCTGATTTCCTAACCAAACTTTGTGGCCACTTGCATATTCAGATTACTCATTGACCTTTGATTGCACTACATGCACAGGCTCTTAGGAGACCAATACTACATGAGGATCTTAATTCGTGATCACACGCTGGCGTTAACATTTTCATAGTTTAAAATTTTGTACATAATCCTAGACATTATACATTCTGAACCTCCTGGAAAAATATAAAGTAAAATAAGAGTATCTAGTTTTAGTATCATATTAAGAAAATAATAATAACAGACGGTAAAAGCTATGAAGATTTACCTGAACTCTGATAAATAGTATCTAGACTAAACTACGTGGTGTGTATTTAGATTCTTGAATTTTGTCAACGTAGCAGAATGATCCAAAGTAAAGGTTGAAAAAGACAGCCGCCACCTCTGGAGTTGTCACTGTCCTATTGTGTCCCTGAAACAACTGGCACTAAGGATATGCCAAGACACAGGCCTCGCCAGACGGTTAGTGCAAAAGTGTTGTGCGATGTTCGAGAAGTTATTGGACTTATTTGTAAGTGGATGGGATCGTCGTTCGGTTATTTGCGTAGCCATATGTACATATATATATATGTAAATGGTTACAAATCTACTACAGTTTAGTTTGATCTATTTGATTGACTTATTTCTTGACCTGCGGAACGCGTGATGCATTACTTCCTCTTGTAGGAATCTTACCTCGAGAATGT
>BOPN01004713.1:42500-52500 GCA_017312705.2 Penaeus japonicus
CGTCGTGTCATGGAGACCTGGGACCTACGAGGACGAGATAGCAGTAGGTAGTACTTGAATGTAGGAGAGGTGTTGGGAGGGGGGGGGAGGTCCGAATGATCCCACTTCGTGAGGTGTGGCACTGACGTCTCGACATTTGATTTTTTATTAGCACGTAATTCTGGGGGAAAGTGTGGCGTCGAAACGCTAGTTGCAGATCTTGCACTCTGGGATTATTCTTTCTCATTCACATTTTGAATGCATTTGTCAAAAGCGTGTGTGCTTTTGTGTGAATGTGCGCGCTTGTGTGTGTGTGTGTGTGTGTGTGTGTGTGTGTGTGTGTGTGTGTGTGTGTGTGTGTGTGTGTGTGTGTGTGTGTGTGTGTGTGTGTGTGTGTGTATGGCACTGATATTACATATCATGTGACCTAAGGCACTGATTATACTTTACTAAATAATTCATTGTTATATGCTTTTAGTCAGTCTTAACCTGTCACTTATGTCTGCTTCCTGCAGCTGCTCTAGCAGCTGTGTTTCCTTGCGGAAGCCCCGAGGCATAGAAAGTTGCCCAAGAGATGTACATAATCCAGGAAAAACAGAAGGAACACAGAGAGAATCCCAGAGAGACGAGTGACAGACAGAGAAGAACAG
Source organism: Penaeus japonicus (assembly GCA_017312705.2). Classification (NCBI taxonomy): domain Eukaryota; kingdom Metazoa; phylum Arthropoda; class Malacostraca; order Decapoda; family Penaeidae; genus Penaeus; species Penaeus japonicus. The sequence goes on from BOPN01004713.1 coordinate 43,130, forward strand.
GAAGACCAAGCACCTCTGACCACGTGTACGTATGTCTGTCTTATCCACCAGATACAATGGGTAAAGCTAGTGGATTACAATCGCTGACAGCTAGAGAATTACAACTAGCGGCATCGAGTGGCTAACAGTGCCTGCGTATGTATGATAGTCCATGTGTCTGCAGAGTATATGCATATGTCTATATAAGAATAGTTGTCTAAGCATATTCACAGATACATATCTAATTACCTTAAACCAAATATAGATTCCTCCCTTCGGCACAGTCCACTCACACAGTCCTGAAACATGATCAAATAATATAAAATCTATCACAATCAGCATTTTGTGCCCGTCTCATGGTTAAACCAACTGCATATAATTCCAAATGGCTTTTAAATGCCCTTTTATCATGCATAAATAACAATAACAAATGACAGCTGACCAGTGAGATGCTCTTCCACTGCCCGTAACATCACATCCCTCTGCGCTTTGTAGAAATCCCTCAGCTTGCCTACGTGCTTCTTGAATCCGTCGTCGCCCCATTTCCGCAGCAGTTCGCTCACCATGACCTACGGACGTTTTGATAATGAGGATTTAGGATGCTTCTGATAGTGGGAGGATACTATGTATATGGTTTTGCGAAAGAGAACTTCATACAAGTAATGATAAATACATACAGGGTGAGCAACGTTTAATTCTAATGATGAATGACGAAGGTGTTTCATTTCGTATTGTTATATTTACAGGCAAGGGTGCAAGTTATCCTTGATTTGAGCCGAGGCGTTGCGTCAATCAGAATAACTTGACTCACACGGGCTATTTATGGTGAATAAGGCTGAGCGATTAAGAGTTAGGTGAAGTGTACAGTGACACTATTTCGCCAGCTCCTAAGTACCCAAGACCTACCTGACTAATGCCTGGCGGACACAATACGCTGGCCTGCATGTGCCAGTTTATCCTCTCGATGAGCGGTGCCGGGCCTGTCACGAAGCCAACCCTCAACCCTGCGCTCACGATCTTGGAGAAGGAGTCAAACCTCAAGACCCTTCCTTCTGTGTCCAACCGCAGGAAACTCGGGGGCATTGGCTGGAAGTTGTCGAGTGAATGTCAAATTGAGCCGCACAGTCTTTTATCACAGGACAGAGTTCACGAGTGACTATAACATGTTATGAATTCTTGATGCATTTTGCACTTACTTCCTCGTCGTACTGAAGGAAGAGGTACGGGTCATCCTCAAGGATGATGAGGTCATACTCGGAGGCGATGCTGTAGATCTCCCTACGTCGCGCCTCGTCTATGGTGATTCCCGTGGGATTGCAGGCAGTAGGCACCAAGTACAAGACCTGAGTGATTCAAGAGCCTAGTTGAAAAAAATACCCTGTTACTGGTACTTATTAAGAAGTCAAGTTACAAGAAAATCCTGTTGATGGTACTTAAAATCAAAAAATCAAATGAACAAGTTACTGATAAATCCAGACCATTTACCATCTACTTAAGATAACACGTAGCGCACTGACCTTCGGCACGGGTCCTCCTGAAAGCCGTGCCTCTTCGAGTCCTTTCTTGAGAGCCACGGGGCACATGCCTCTTTCGTCCGCTGTGACAATGACGTACTTCAGCTTCAGTGGAGCGAGCTAGATATACAACTGAACTTTAACAACCATGTGGCGATAGTTAATTATGTTGTCTAATTAATACCATCCATACAGGCAGTTACACATTGTGAATTAAACATGAGGGGAAAAAAACTTGTGAATTACAGTGATTTGGGTTATATCAATCATGGATGGCCAACAGATGTCATGGCATGGGATACACACACACGCGCGCCGCGCGTGTGCACACATACAACACACATACACAAGCCGTCTGGTAGCTCATTGGTAGCGTGTCGACTTCACATCCCCGTGGTCGGCAGATCGAGTCCCGTCCAAACTCGTGAGTTTCCACTGTCACCTGGCGGTTACTGACATAGCTGGGCACTGCATTGGGTAAGGACCAAGCTCAGATCGAGTCAACACTCGTTGGCACATTCTCTCAGGAGTCAGCACACGCTGACACAGGCAGGCTCGCCTAAGTGCATACAAGCCCGGCATAGCATCTGCTCTGCAAATCTGGCTTATCCTTATCCTTACACACACACACACACACACACACACACACACAACACACACACACACACACACACACACACACACACACACGCGCGCGCGCGTGCGCCGTGCGTGCACACACATACGCACAACACACACACAAACATACACAACACAAAAATACACACGCACAACAAACAAACACACACACACACATACCAACAAATAAACAAACACAACACACACAAGTCACAAGAGGAGTGCACTCACGATGCATAGGGCGTCCGGATAACGAGTCTTGCGCGACGCAGTCCTGGGTCGAAACAGCATCTCCACCGCCTTCGCCAGGCCGTCCTGACACCCGACGGTCACCAGCAGGTCGCTCTCAGTCCAGCGAGGGGGGTTGTGGGTACGGAGGGTCATCTCCTTGAGCTGTTCGATTAAGGGGACGTACCTGGTGTGTGGAAGGAGAGGGAGAGGGAAGGAGGGGCAAAGGGAAATGGGGCGAGAAGTAAAGGGTAGGAGAGGCAAAGGGAGAGGGGTAGAGGGAAGGAGAGGCAGAGGGGAATTGGGTAGAGGGAAGGAGAGGAAGAGGGGTAGAGGGAAGGGGAGGCAGAGGGAGATGGGGTAGAGGGAAGGAGAGGCAGATGGAGAGGGGTAGAGGGAAGGAGAGGCAGAGGGGAATTGGGTAGAGGGAAGGAGAGGAAGAGGGGTAGAGGGAAGGGGAGGCAGAGGGAGATGGGGTAGAGGGAAGGAGAGGCAGATGGAGAGGGGGAGAGGGAAGGATAGGCGGAGAGGAAAGGAGAGGCAGAGGCAGAGGGGTAGAGGGAAGGAGAGGCAGATGGAGAGGGGTAGAGGGAAGGGGAGGCAGAGGGAGATGGGGTAGAGGGAAGGAGAGGCAGATGGAGAGGGGGAGAGGGAAGGATAGGCGGAGAGGAAAGGAGAGGCAGAGGCAGAGGGGTAGAGGGAAGGAGAGGCAGATGGAGAGGGGGAGAGGGAAGGGGAGGCAGAGGGAGATGGGGTAGGGAAGGAGAGGCAGATGGAGAGGGGGAGAGGGAAGGGGAGGCAGATGAAGAGGGAAGGAGATGAGAGAGCGAAGGGGTAGAGGGAAGAAGAGGGAGAGGGGTAGAGGCAAGGAAAGGCAGGGGGAGAGGGGTAGAGGGAAGGAGAGGGGGAGAGGGAGATGAAGAAAGAGAGAGTGAGGTAGATGGAAGGGGAGGGGTAAAGGAAGAGGGAGAGGGGGAGGAAGAAGGAGCGGGGGAGAGGAAGAATATGGAGAGGGAAAGGGGGAGGGAGAGGGAGTAATAGTAATATCAATTGCAGATTTACAGTGCAATATGTTATTAGGGTTTTATTCGTAGATTAGCCGATGAGTGATGGATCTTATGTGCAACGTTAATTGTTAACCCTATAGAAATAGAAGATTATCGTAATAATGGTGAATCATGGCTACGAAAATGGCTATGCGTGATGTGACGAAAGTTACGGTTAACATAAGATTTACATTTGTTTAAGGCGAAGATGCCACGTCGATGATGACTGATCACAGGTTGATAATAAATGATTGACATACACCAAAGTCTATGCAATAATTTCTAAAAATAAGTTTGGTTCACGAAAAATGCCATTCATGACCGAGTATGACTACTTCCATGATCATATTTATACCAAGCATCAAAAAGTGATCGGCAAACTAATACACAAACATAAATAAATGCACAAGTGCACATGAAAGAAATTTAACAAAAAAAAGTCGGACCGTCAGTAACAGTATTTGTGGTATTAGTAAAACTACTCCTACTAGTAATAGTAATCCTAATCATCATTATCATTATTACACAAATATCATAAAAACAACAAACCTCGTGTCCAATTTTTAAGGATCTGTGTCACCTGGATAATCAGGTCTTCGCAGAACTGGCACCTAAATTACGCCATAGTGCGTGATATTGTTATTTTCATATCATTTGTGGTTTGGAAGTGATATACAATACATACAATGGAAGCTAAATCAATGAAAATCCTCCGCATGCCCTCAGACGTGAGGCTGTGCAGGGTACCCAATTATACAATACAAAGAGAAAAGTGGAGAATCGCGATTATCGAAAGAGAAGGAGAAGGAAGATATAAGATGGTAACTAGCTACCTAAAATGAAGTACAAATGGGAAATAAAAGGTGGGGGGTGTAACCCCATGCTTGTCCTAAAAAATGTGCAATCAGTTCAGTTGCAAGCTTGGTCACGTATCATTCGGCAAGACTGGTGGTCTGGGGGTAGATAAATACTGAGCTTTTTAGCTGCAGGAGCAGGAAGGTAGGGTGCCCACTGCTTGTTTAAAAAATTGGTTTACATAGTGGTTATGTACATAAATACAATAAAGTTTGTGTACTCCTTCACCTCTATTTGTCATGTTGACCCTTCACCTTTCTAATTTGGCTAATTCCGGGTGCTTTGTTTTTCATGAGACGGATCACTTGGTTCACTATTGATAGTGATTGGGGCAGTTAGAGGGTCTCCTGCTGAGATGTTTCCCAGGTTTATGGATGGATTTGGGGTTAGTAGGTCTGCTTGCCAGGCTATTTCCTCTGTTACTCTCTTTTCTGTTTCTTCTTCGAAGAGAAGGTTCTCATTATTGGAGATGTGGGAAACATTTCTCCAATATGTTCAGTGGATGGCCTCTTTATCAGCTTCTGAATAAACCTTATTTCCCTGGTGGTCAAAGAGGTATGGGCTGTATCTGACTTCGTTTCCCATCAGGAAACGAAGCTGCCGCCAATTCTTTTGGGTCCCTTGTGTTGGAAAGATTGGTAGTGAGACTAGCCCATTTGGTGTTATAAAGGGTTTTGCAGGCTTTCGTTAGTCGGTCTCTTATAGTGGCATATTGGCGTCTTAGTTCTCGACTCCACCCTCTTAGGTCAGCAATTTCTTTTATATCCCATAAAGAGCTTGGAGAAGCTGTAATTCTGCAGTGTTGGTAGGATGGGGTATGGTTCTGTGGGCTGTAAAAGAGATGCAGGCTTCCTTAGCTTCAAGGATGTCCTTGAACCATCTGTCTGTTTCTTGGTCAATCTCCAGAACAGGTCTCCCATCTAGCCCATGGCTATTTAAGAGGGTAATGTCTGGGTCATGGGAGGTGTATGTATTGCATAGTTCATTGTTTTTCTTGCTTTCTAGTGAAGGACGTTATGTTGAACTATTCTTAAATTCATCGTTTGGCTGTTTTGGCTGATGGTTGTTGTGTCTCAGCATACTCGTTCTTAATACCTTTTAGCTTGTGCCTGGCTTGGATCATGCTCCCATTTACCTCAATGGACCCTGCTTCAAGATGCCATTTGATTTACCCCTTTTTATTTATATAATTGCGGTTAGTAAAAGTGAATTTGAGGTTGCCATATTTAATTTCCTTCCCTATCATTATTTTATCAGAGTTGATATATTTCTTAAGGTCGTGCGCACAAATTTGGAGTCCTAAATCTTTTGGGTCAGCAGGGATTCCCCATACACTAGTTTTGTGACTGGTTTTTGCTTCCTCTGTTCTTTGCTGACTGTAGGTTCTGCTGTGTTTGTTTCTAATTCTTTCAATTCAAGGTGGGCTTTGTCGGTGTCCATTGTAGATCTGGAAGACCGCCCCAGAGTCGACATCATTAGGTAGGTCAACCTCAGGTAAGTTGGCAGTCCTGAGCCCTTTCTTGACCACATCTGCATAAGTTCCTGGTTTGGCTAGGTTGGCTAAATGCGCGTTTATTAACACTACTGAGAGGTCATTTGGGAGTGCTAATATTTGTTTAGGGGTTGCTCTTTCTAATGCTGTGTCTGCAGCTTTTTATAACTACCTTGCTGTAAGGGAGCTCTGTTCTTTCTTTTTCTAGTTTTTCGTTTTCTATTTTATTCATGATCTCATTCCTGATGTTACATTTTCCGGAAAGGGTTCTGTGATTTTCCCTACCGTTTATGCATTTTGGTTTATTTTTATTGGGGCATTCTCGGAAGATGTGCCCCTCTTGGGCGCATTCACTGCAGACTTTTTTATCTTTGTTCAGGCAGGTGGCTTTTACGTGTGCATATCAGTAGCACACCATGCCCTGTGGCACATTGATGTACCACTCGTACTCTATGTTCCTCGGTGGAATTGAGAACCAGAAGAGGCGCACTCCTGTTTCTTTGAACCTATCTGTCATGGCCATTGTTCTAAACTGGACTTTGATATGTGGCTTATTCATAACAAAGACATCGTCTACCTTTGCGTATGGGGCAGTGTTGATGATTTCTGCTTCGATGGATTTTGGTGTTTCTTTGAGAACTTCTGTGTCTATTTCCTTCAAGACGACTGTCATTTTGGCTTTCTTCTCTGGTGACAGGATTGGGGAGAAGCCAGCAGGGGTAAGGGCATTATGAATGTCGTCTTCATATACATAGTTAGTACAATGATCGCCATGTAGCCATCATATGTAGGAAGGTGCTTGACGATCTTGATGTCCTTCATACCGAGTATCTTCAGTAGTTCTGTCCTCTTTTCAGGGAACGGACCTCCTTTGGCTTTGATCTGTACCTTCAGCATGTTACTTGTTGACTAGGTGGTTATACAAATAAAAAATGACAATCCGCCCTAGCCCTCGAGGTGAGTGTCTGGGAGGATGTAGGGTGGGTCATTATGACTTCTCAAGGGTGCCCTTTAGGGGAAGCCTATCCCTAATCATTTCTTAAAATGGCTGAGAGTGCCGGTGTTTCCCTAGATCCTCGCCTCCCCCCCCTTGGTGAGATTAGTCAGCGAAGTTCTCCACCCCCAAGGGTTCGTAGGCTAATCCTGTAGGCAGCAGCCCCCCAACAAACCCACCAAGATGAGGTTGGGAGCACCACTACTCCGCTACCAGACGAATCCCCTTCAGTAGAGAAGGTGAGGTCCAGGAACGAGGATAGAATTGTGTGAAGAGAGAACAATGAGGGCCTGTTTACACTAGGTGCTTTCCAACGGGCGTTAGCAAACTCGACATTAGAAACTACCACTCACACGAGGCGCTTTCAAACGCGGCGATAACGCGACCCTTGTGTTTGTGCGTGCGTTATATGTGTGTCTGTGCCAAACAATGCAGAGAGCAACAGACAGTTTCAACCAGGATGGATGTAGAAGAGGTAGCATGTGCTTGGGTCTTGAAGCGGCGCAAGCGGCGAGAATATATATATATATATATATATATATATATATATATATATATATATATATATAGTATATATATAGTATATATATACCATATATATATGTATATATATATAGTATATATATAGTATATATATACCATATATATATGTATATATATATGTAGTATATATATAGTATATATATATGTAATATATATATAGTATATATATACTATATATATATATATATATATATACATACATATATATATTTAATAAATTTAATTAAATTAAATTTGAAGCAGCGGAAGCGGCGAGAAACTTCCTCCACGTGGAGTATCCCAGGGGTTGCCATAGTAACTCACATTCTCTCTCCTCATTGGTAGCAGCCCAGCCAATTAGAGAGCGCGCTGCTTTCAAAGCGCCGCATTAGCAAGGGACCCCGACGTTGACGTGGCGTCAGACAAAACGCCGCGTCACGTGTGACCGGTTCCATAGACTACCATTGACTTTGCTAACACCGTGTTTGCTAACGTGAGTTGGAAGCGCCTCATGTAAACAGGGCCTGAGGGAGAGAAAGCGCACTAAAATGTGACCAAATAGTTTGTTTGTCTATCTACTGATAGACAACCAGTACTATTTGGAGCAGTGCAGAGTGTAGGCGTGTTGTGGTCTATGTCTTCCAACTTAAAACACAAAAATTAAATTGATTATCAGTGTCAATTAACAGATGAAGCTGACATACTATTAACAACTGACGAACTTCTTGCAGCAATTAAAACTGGCAAATCCCCTACACCTGGGGACAGTGGCATTACATATGACATTATCCGGCTCCTTGCTAAGGTACAGGCAAAGGAAAGAAATCCTCTTCTAGATCTCTTGAACTTAACCTATGCTACAGACACTCTGCCTACCTCCTGGAAACAGACAACCATCATTCCCATTCCAAAACCAGGACGCCCAGACGAATTTCGACCAATCTCACTAACATCCTGTCTCTCCAAAACCTGTGAAAGAATCCTTCTCACTCGTCTTCTTTATCAGACCAAAGACCAAATTCATCCATCTATTTTGGTTTCCAGAAAGGGAAAGGAACACAAATGTGTTTAGCACAGTACCTAAATGATAGCAAAGCACAGTCTTCATACTTCATAGACTTTAAAGGTGCTTTTGACAGAGCTTCTCCAACAGCAATTCTCCATGAATTAACTCTCTTGGGAGTTAAGGGAAAGCTACTGCTATGGATAAAGGACTATCTAACTACAAGGAAAGTTAAAGTATGGTACCAAGGTACATTTAGTGCTTTCGGTAAACTAGAGTTAGGTGCCCCACAAGGGGGAGTATTGTCCTATACACTATTTAACATACTTATGTACTCTATTTACCAACTGAACAATGAATTAGGAGACCTATGTAATATCATATCATATGCGGATGATATCCTCATTCAAGTCTTTAACAGGAGATTCAGCAAAAAGTGTCCTTCTCTTGGCCTTATAATCAACCCTATCAAAACCAAACATATATATCCAGACCTCGTCAACTGCCCTACATACCAAGCTTAGATGGGCAAGTTATTGCAAGGACTGACTCCTACAGGTATCTTGGTGTTATGGTGATTGATCCACACCTCATGTCACACAATTCTCGTTTCACCCACGAAATTATTCACTATATCAAAGAACGTTGCTTGGAACGTTTAAGACCATTACAATTTATATGTAACAGATACGCTGGTGCCTCCCTCAGAGTCCTGAGGTTGATGTATATTACCTTAGTTCGGTCCGTGATTGACTATGCGAGTCCGGTTCTTAGTCTGTTACCTCCAAATACCCTCAAACCCCTTGAAGTTCTACAGAACAAGGCTATGAGAATTATATTCGGTTGCCCAATGACTGCTAAAGTTCTGGTCATGAGGAAAGAATTAGATCTCCCCACAATCCACAGTCGTGTTTCCCAAATTAATACCGTTCTTGGTACTAGAATCTTGCAGCTCCTACTCAAACCACAGATTTCCCAAGCTCTGGCAAATGAGATCAGTCACAGAGTCAGGTTTGCTCGGCCTCGATATTCCAATCTAATACACTCCAACTTAGAATGGAAAGCCCAAACTGCCCAGACCATCCTCAGCAGCAATGTGTGGAGCATTGATGCTCTTAAT
>BOPN01004713.1:57500-77500 GCA_017312705.2 Penaeus japonicus
TTCTTGATTACCATCAGTTTACAAGTGGCTAACTTATATATTGTTTATATTCTGATATATTTAACCATTTAATTTCTAGAGCTTTCAAACTCAGACTCATGTGAAAGGTTATGCAATGAAGAGCTTCAACAGTTTTGTACTTATATTGAGGTAATACACCTTATGCGGCCTACTAATAAACAGGCTGGTTATGAAGGCACTTTTTTCATCACCATCTACACCAATATGATTTTTGAAATCGTAACAACTGGTAAAGGAAGACATATAGAGTGAAGTTTACTTACCATGAGCATGAAAGATAAGAGAAGGATTAATCAGTGGAGACACAATCTTATTTATTACTTGCTTGATAAACAATGCAGACAAGATCACGAAAATAACTCAATTCAACATGAAAACTATAAATAAATGACAATCCTTCTTCATGTGGCAGCATAAAACATATTTTTCACCTAAAATGTGACTTGGTCTACTGAATAATTCTGCCCGGATTTATTAACTTTACATAAAGATATAATAACAATATAGTACATTGCAATGCAACTGAAAATAGATACTCATAAAAAGAAAACTCTCATAGCACCTGGAAAGCTATAAATCTAATGATCAATCCTTATCAACATAAAAACAAAACAAATAAATGGAACAACAGTTAAACTTTAGAAGTCCACTGACTTAACCATCACTGAGAACTATGAAAGTAAGGCAATCCCATAAAATGCTAGAAAGACAGCACAAAAAAGTATAACATGAAGAGATAACCTTTATAAGTAAATTTTGAAAACTCAAGTTCTTTCCTCAGAACCTTCATGCAATTAGATTACAATTCTAAAATATATGGGAGATTCAGAGCTCTAACCAGTATTCACTTAACTTTTGTCAATATAGAAATCCATTTTATGAATGACAATGATATTTATCTTTTGTTCTTGTAGTTTCTTGTTTCTGTTATTATTCTCCTCCTTTAACTATAACTACTACTATTACTAATTACTATTACTACTATCATTGCTATTACTACTAATTATGCTACTACTACCACTACCACTTCTGCTACTGCTACTGTTGCTACTACTACTACTACTACTTGTTCCTCATTGTTTCTTTATTGCATTTGTAAAACACTCCATGAATGTCAGGAAATATCAATATATTGTACAAAACATGTTTAGAAAATCTTACCTTTCAAATTATGCAACTATATCACATAATTTTTAGTACTTCTCAGTGTTAATAGAGAAGATATACTATTCTGTACTAAAAATCAATAAGACCTCAAGAACCACATTCAGCACATGTACTTAATGATTCATTGAAAATTGTAATCAATAAATTATTATTTTCCCTATTTTTCTTGATAATGAACAAAAGTTTAACACATGCTTTAGTGACTACAGCATTTCATTTTAAAAAATCACCTTCAAAAATGGACATGCAGGAAGCAAAGGCGAATATTTCCTTTTATCCTTATTTACAAACTTATATAATCATCATAGCAACATTTCAAACATATCAATTTAGTGATTAGAACCTAATATAAGGGAACAGAAAATTTTGTATGTATTTATCATATGAAGGAACACCATATTTTGAACAGATGTTTAACTTGCTCTTGAGGTAAATGTACATTGAAAATCATTCGCTTATTCCTTTTGAAGTATCACTTCTTCTCGTATCAAATCAGATAAATTCTTTAGACCCTGGAAAACAATAGGAGTGTCATCAGCATATACATATAATACATAATGACATTAATAACTGTCATACTTTAAGCTAATATGTCTCCATACTGCATATATAGATATAATATATTCATAATTAATGTGAATAGATTATCTTGTGCTAACATCTACATGTCTAAGTGTGATCATATGAATTTCATGCAATGTAGTTCAGTGCAACAATCATCAGTTCTATTACGGTCTTTTAATGACAACAATCCTACCTTATCCATTTTCTCTGGAGTGACAATGGAAAATGCAGCCCTCATATATGAACAAGGTGCAGTAGGATCACACATGAATGCCCTTCCTGGTACAAGAATAACATCCTTTTTCAGTGCTCTTTTCAGGATCATATCCCATGTTTCCTTCACCCCAGGAACCTGTTTGCAAAAGAAAATTTTTTGTTAGCAATTTTGTAACATGACCAAAAATCAACAGAAGAACTGCTAAACAACAATAACTAGCAATGTTGTGGCATGCTTGTAGGGGCAATACATTTAGTGTTACAAGCAAAATAGTAGTGGAGATGGGTAAGAAGTTAGCCAAAAAATCAAATTCCAAGGAAGATATTGAATACTGAGGAAACTATTAACCCATTAATGCTAGTTGACGTCCTATCACGTGGTCGAAAAATATCCCCGGACCCGGCTGACGTCCTGAGACATTGTGCATTTTCTCCCCGTGTTCTGGGAGGGGCAATTGTGACGGGCTGAAATATCAGTAATAGATCGCTAGATTGTTCTCAAATATAATCATTTTACATAATTTCTTAGACTCTGTTACTTTAGTTATAAGTGTTTGATTGTCATAAAATGAGATATAACGTTAAAAAAAATGACGTCACAGAAAACTACATGATATTGATGACATCATGGTAATTTCTGCTTCATTACTGTAACATGTTTTTCGACTAAAATAACTCCTCTGAACATGGCAATATTTTTACGTGCCTTTACAATGTAGATGCATTCATGAAAACCATAAGAATAGGGTGGATGAAAAACGCTCTGAGAGGATCAGTGCAGCCCCGTTCAGTGAGAAAACACCCTAGCACAAAGTGTTGCGCGCTAATTATCTTCCCAGCGTAAGTGGGAGTAGGCAAAAATACGTCCTGTCATGAAAAGGGTTAATAAGTATCAAATAAATATTCCCATTACTTTTCACCATACATCATGTCCTTTATACATTAACTTGCCTTAATCCAGAGGAACATTCCACCTGTTGGAACAGCCCATTCACATAAACCTGAAAACAAATGAGAAAATTATTATTATAAAAACATCATTATCATTAACTATTCAGTCCTTTTTATATTTCTGAAACCAATAGAAATATCATACAAGAACCCCCTTATGACTTATCTACTTGCAAATATATTTGTAAAGAAATATTTTAAAAGTATATATTTGTAAAAAACATACATTTGTTAAGAAGTATTTAAAAACTATAAATTGAAGATGTCCAAATGCCCTGTACTGACTTGGTCTTCAAAAAAATTCAATCTAGAATAAGTTCTTACCAAAAAACTACCTAAATAGTAAACATGATACTATAAATTCCTTCTTTTTTAAGAAAAAAAAAAAAAAAATAAATAAAATAAAAATCACATACAAAATATATTATAATACCTAACAAGTAATTTCAAGTTCTAAAATATATTCATATCACTTTCCTACATGGTAATTTGCTATCTACCCTTCCTTTCAATCTTTTTCCCTATTCATATACTCTTATTTACTGTATTTCTTACAATCTTTGTATATGTTCCATAAAACTATTGCATATACAAGAGGAGAGACAATCATTTAAGGGCAACAAACCTGAAAGGTGTTTTTCTGCTGCAGCTACCATAGCTTCTCTCTGCTTGAAATAAAACTCCTGAACTGCTTCTGTATGTTTAAGGAATCCATCTTCTCCCCACATTTCAAGCAGCTCACTGATTAGTACCTTAAATCATATGATAACAGTTTCTAAATTGCACAATGAATTTGTTCAACTACCATACTCCTTATATTGAAGAAATGCATTGTGGAAATGAATATCACAAATATTCCTACTTGTACATATCAGGGAACATAACATGAATTACCCTTTTCTACAAAAAAAAAAAAAAAAAAAAAAAAAAAAAAAAAAAAAAAAAAAAAAAAAAAAAAAAAAAAAAAAAAAAAAAAAAAAAAAAACAACAACAACAACAACATCACATTTTATACATGTTATGGAAATCAAATATAAATCATATATAAATTACAACTTTAAAGTAGCCTTTCATAACTGCACTGTTACCTGAGATATGGAAGACGCATGCAAAATTGAAACTTGCTTGTGCAACACAATCCTTTCAACAAGTGGTTTTGGCCCAGTTACATACCCCAGTCGTAGACCAGAGCTTAGAACTTTAGAGAAGGAATCAAATCTGATCACTCTTCCCTCTGTATCCATACTCAGAAAACTAGGAGGGAAGTCCTGCAAGGTATTAAAATTTATATCAAGGTCAGGCTATAAATATCCAAAAAATTCGCAACATCAATTTCTACAATAACTAAATGATAAATCCAATCTGGTAAAATAATCATGGCTGATGACATAAAATCACAAACACTTTTCTCAGAGTCTTACCTTTAAGTTTCCAAACTGTACAAAGTAGTAAGGATCATCTTCAAGAATGATAAGGTTGTATTCTGAGGCGATGTTGTATATTTCCCTCCGTCGTTGCTCACCAACAGACACTCCAGTTGGGTTACAGGCATTTGGGTTGATGTACAGTACCTAAACATTGGAGTGTGACAGTTATACTAAATTAACAAGATGTAAATACTGATTGTAATAAGTTATACTTCTAACTGTATGCCAAAAATAAGAAAGAAATACTTATTTTGGAAATTGGTCTCCATTCATAATTATTCCAAAATTCAAAAGAAAGATCCTACAATGATTATTAATAAAAAAAAAATTGTCAAAAATATCACAGCAAAATAACTTCCAACATTTACACCTTTATCAATCTTACTTTTGGTACTCCTGTCTTGACATCTCTAATTTCCTCTGGTTTCCACTGAGACAACGCCTCTTTCAAGGCTTCAGGATTCATGCCTTCATGATCACACTGCACTGCGACATAACGTGGTTCAAAGGGGTTTAGCTGACAAGAGAATAATTACGTACATTAGGATCTCAAAACCATATATGGAATATTGGGAGCAATGTACCCCTAGCTCCTGACACCTCTGATTTACAATTCATATATCTACAAAATAAATAAAGAAAATAGATATCTGGTATATATGCTTAGCCAACCACACTATACTGTAACATATATACATCACAGCAAGGTTGATAAGTAACTAAGAAATCTTTTGATATAGCCAAGACATCATAACATCAAAACTGCTAGTTCACAAATCAATCAATTATCTTAATAAAATAAAACACTCACACATACAAATCAAATACTCACAATGGACAGAGTACCAGTGTAACATGGTTCCTGAGTCACAACAAAATCCCCTGGTTCAATCATCATTTCTAGCGCCTTACACAAACCATCCTGGCTCCCTGCTGTGACAATGAGGTCAGTATCAGCCCATCGTGGTGGCGCATGGAGTTTTTCAGTTAGGGACTTTAGCTTTTTCACTAATGGTGGATATCTGCATGGTCAGGAAGATTTGAGAAAAGAACGATGAAAAAATATGAAACACATTTGTCATAAGAATTATTTGTATTGGTAAAAAAACATTTCCTTATTCATAGACCCATAAAGGATAATGTAAATAAAATTAAGATTGAATTATACTATATTATATATCATATCATCAATAATATATAATATATAATGTGAGACATTTCCTTTATAAAGGCAGTATAACTGTTCACAACAGAATTGTATAGAGACAGAAAAATAAGCAATAACATTATAAATAAACCAAAATGTTACTTAATGATAGGGTGTTTCCAAAGACCCGGAGGATGTGCTTTGCAAAGGCTAAGAATCTTCAATATGTCTTTTGGCATGGCACAGCTTGCAGACCTCCTTGGCAATTCATCTCCAACAAACAACCTAGTCCAAGCTCTCTCTTCCCAGAATATATAAAGTGGAGGTCTGTTTGCCTTTACCAGAGAAACACGGAGGCCAAGATACCTAACTTCCTACTTACCCAGCTGTTGGACCATACTGCAAACAGTCCGTCATCAGCTTTGGGTGGATAGTGATTGCCCGACCATCCTTCATGGTCACAGAAGCGGCTTGAAAAGGAAACATCTGTGGGTTTGGCAGTCCCCCTGCCATGAAAACCAGTTCCGGTGATGCATCGGTTAACAAGTTGGCTGAAATGATACGAGTTGTGTTAAATCAGCACGCTGTCTTTACAATAAGCAGGTATTAAATTTGCAAATCCCTTTTAATTGGTCAAATCATTCCAACTAGAGGAGAATATATGAGTGAAAATAAATATTTAAAAGATTGAATTTCTTCTTAATTTTGACCTTCAACAAATTATACAATAATTTGGTGACGTGTATTTTGGACATTTACAGTAAACCACTTTGGACAAGACACAACCGTCTCTATAGAAACAACAGAAATGCTTAACTTTAATGCAACAAGTTACAATCCCATTCATTTCACTGAGAAAATACATTCAGTGTTCAATTAACAAGAGTTTGATAAATACCTTACACACAAAAATCAGAACTTCACCAAAACTACTCACTTAGTTCACGTATCAAAGAAGGCTGTCGATTCTGGGACAATTTCGTTAAAAATCTTGAATAGTTCATCCTAAAATTGAATAGAAAGGAAAATTACAATGGCAATATTTCAATATATATGCAGCCATGATAGAATGAACATTATCAAGGATCTAAAAGGAATAAGGTCAACTACAAGAAAATAATAATAAAATGACAATGATAAAATAATACTAATTATAACAGTAATTAAATAATTAATTAATAATAATGACAGTAATCATAATAATGATAATAATAATAATAGTAATAATGATAATAATAATAATAATAATAATAATAATAATAATAAATAATAGCAACCATAATGATAATAATGACAATAATAATAAATAAACAGACAAATAAAAATCAGTCAACAATACCCCAAAATAAGTTCTTTTGCACAGCCAACTTAGAACATTTTGGAAAAAAAATAAAAGGAAATAAAACAGAACAAAAGGATCACAATTCTACCCTTATACATATATATTTTCTACTTATATACCATAAGTATTTACTTTTCATCCTTTTCTGATCTCTTAGTTATATACATTTCCCTTTTATATGTGGATTTAAGTGATTTAAGTGTTTCATTTAATGATAATTAGGGCCCAGATTTACAGGAATAATCATACTGATTTTTGCTTTCCCTTGTTATTAGGATCAGTATCAATAACAAACACAGAAGATCTCTTCGTACATGCAAAAAAGAAAACAGAAAAACAGAGGATCTTATTATAAATAAAACTATGGTTCTCTCATCATAAATCCTCAAGGTCATAGTGCTATGTATGTTTTAAGATGATATTTCGCCATACCACAGCCACACCTTCTTCACCACGCCTTCGAAATAACCATATTGTTATGAATTCATCGAGAGAAAAGAAAGAACGTAATTCAAACTCATTTACATAAAGAAAGTATTTTGAGACCCTTGCTGCGACGACCTCTGGTGATGTGTCTAGACCTGAAATAATGGCTACATCTACTTGGAATATATATAAATATCTGTTCAGAAGGTGAGGGGACATCTCTGGAGATCGGAGAGAGTGACATACCTTGATGACAAGAGAGATAAAAGGAGGAAAAGCTGGAGGAAATAAGGACGTCAGCTCAGCTGACTTTTTAATGACATTTTTTACATCTTATTTTGGATCCAATCTGTGAGTGATCTTTTTCAGGACTTCGGCCTCTTTCTGTGATAATCTTATTGTACAACAGATCTTTCATGAATGATTAATGCTCAAAGGAGAATGAGTAATGCAGACTATTTCTTGAACTGTGCCGCTTTTCATTACACTCATACCAAAAAATATATTTTATTGACATCGCAATCTTCTAATAGTCTAATTCTCTATTATACATGCTCTGTACTTTAACTAACTTTTAGAAATTACCGTCAAACTCGCCGTCCCCTCCTTCCCCTATCCGGCATCGCCTCAGTTGCAAAGGTTTCTTTTCCAGAACACTCCCAATCAATCCTAAGCAAAATATATTGCAAAGAGCGCTCGCCAAAATGCTCTTCTTCTTCTTTCTTCTTTTATAGGGTTTTAGACTACTCTACAGTCTATATTCCCTGGATTCTTTTCTGTGTTTTTTCTAGGTTATATGGGATTTTTATTCCAAGTGCTTCAATTTTGTTTTTGAGTCTGTCTCTAAGTTAATATTTTTGTACTGTATATTTTTGTTTATACAAAAAGCTAACCCTCCTCCTGTTTTATCTTGTCTATCCTTTCTTATTATGTCATAGTTTTGGATTTTTAAGTTATCTTTTTCTTTCAACCATGTTTCACATAATGCGATTAGTATTGGGTTTTCTTTATATATCATGTAGTTTATTTCTATTTTTTTTTGTTTAGTATTGATCTTGGATTCCACAAAATTATATTATCCATTTAAATATTCTAATAAGTCCTTGATAAGTGGGGTTATTTCTGATATTGTTTCTGTAATGGTTGTTATTATTGATGTTTTAGCATTACATCTGTTCATAATGTTTGAAAAGACTTTTGTTATTTCTTTTATGAAGATAATTCATGAAAATTCTTTGTCACTACTGTCTATGGCTGTTTTTCGTGATTTTCCACTCAATCATGGAGTTGGTAAAGACCATGTACTTGGTGATTCATCCAGATTTTTATTTATTAAATTCTGAGTCAGGCTATTTCTCTGTTTATGTTTGATTGGGGTTTGTTTAGCTGGGCTAATTAAATCTTCATAATTATCTGATTTGTTCTTCCTATTTTCTTTTTTCTTTTTGTCATTTTTTGGGGTTATTTGTCCTGGGTTGATGCTTTGTTCTTGTGATAATGTTTGAGCATATGTTGGTTTTATGGTTTGTTGTGAGTTGTTAGTAGTTTTCTTGTTTATGTCATGTGTATCTCCTAATGTATTTTGTGGTTGAGTAGTCTGTGTGTTGTTTGATGTTGTAGTGTTAGGCTTCACTTTTTTATTTTGTGAGATGGGATTTAACTGTTGTAGAAGTTTTTTAACTTCGTAGTTATTGGGTGTTGTGTTTTTTTTTGTTTATTTCTTGTGCTTGTATGTGTACTTTGCATGTTAAATGTGCTGGAATGTGTTGTTCATCACAAAAGAAACAGTAAGAGTTATTTATACATTCTTTAAAATTGTGATCATATTGGCTACACTTACTACATCTGGTCCTATTTTTACATGTTAGTATGCCGTGTCCATACCTTAAGCATTTGAAACATTTGGGAATTGGGAAGATGTATTGCTGAACTGAATATGATGTATGACCTATGATTACTTTTTGTGGGAGAATCCCTTGGAAAGTTATTCTTAAAGATTTTGAGGGGATCCATTTTGCTTCACCATTTTTGTCTTGATTTCTTTTGTTTATTCTGATTATTTCTGTAATTTTTTAGTCCTGTCCCCATAATGTTTTAATTTTTTCTTTATCTCTTGCAGATCTATATCTGTATCCACGGGGAATATTGTTCCATATGTACAACCAGAATTTACACAAGAGGATGGTTGTTTGCAATTTATCCTCCAATTGCCCAAGGTTTTAATTGCATCAAGAGGTTGAAATTTCGGTATGTCATTAACCTCAAACCTTATTGCTTTCCCAATCCCTAATACTCTCAATGAGCTTTCAATGATATATTTGTGGAATACTGATTGGTTTATTGCTTCAGTTAGTTTAATGGGATTATTAAAGTTTGAGGTTATAGTTCATCGTCCATTTGCATTAATATTACATTCTCATTATTAGATACTTTCGTTTCGATGTCCAAAGGTTCCCTTGCTTCTTCTTGTTGGCGATCTATTGTATTTCTTCCGGCTTGGTCAAGTGGTGGGAATTTTAAGTAATCGAAACGCGGTTGTTTTGAAATTGGATTTTCACCGTTTTCTAAACTGTTTTTTCTTCTTCTTTAATTTTGTAAGTCTTGTTCCATATTTTTATCTTTTTTAGGATCCTCTCCTGAGTCAGTAATGTTTGTTGACATTTGTACGGCTTGAGTCTACTTTTTCTTATGATTTTCCGAGCACTGTTTACACCTCGGTGTCTAATGCGCGAATTCCAAATATATTTTATTGACATCGCAATCTTCTAATAGTCTAATTCTCTATTATACATGCTCTGTAATTTAACTAACTTTTAGAAATTACCGTCAAACTCGCCGTCCCCTCCTCCCCCTATCCGGCATCGCCTCAGTTGCAAAAGTTTCTTTTCCAGAACACTCCCAATCAATCCTATTCAAAATATATCGCAAAGAGCGCTCGCCAAAGTGCTCGCTAAGCCGTTCGTATGTCGAATGGGGAGAAGTTCTTCTCAAATGTGTTATGCGACAATGGATCTAAATTATAAATGTTAAATATTATCGAGATTAAGAAATTTAATTAAAAAAGTATACTTGATCATACATATATATATTCTAGTGATTATGACGTCTTTAATAAGTGCTCAATATTATTATCCAAATTGTAAAGATGTATGTGAGATCAATGTGGCCTTGTAAACATGGCGCTGTCCAAGTACACCAGCAATGAGACCGGAATTCCTAAATGGCAAATTGCCCTCGCCGTAGGAGGAACTGTGGCTGCAACAGCTGGTATATATTACTTCTTGTTCAGAGACTCCAGTAAAAAGGGATCTCAAACCAAGACACAGTCGAAGAAATCTAGAGATTCGACTGGAAGTGTCGCGTCTCCTCCGAGCGAAGCAGAGTCCACAGGAAAGGCAGACGACGCCGCAAATCTAGTGAGTTTGGAGTGATTCTTTGAATTATTTACAAGGACTGATCTTATTTATAACCTGATAGATCCAAAGTATATGTTAGTTTGACACGATGGCAGATCAGCTAAAATTAAGATCCATGGCGATATTTGAATGGTATTTTGTTTGTCTGAGGTTCACAAAAGTAGACCTATAGGATTATTAACGTATACGTTTCCGAGTATCATTTCAATGAGGCTCTTATATATTGTATCTTTTAAAATGTATCTTAGGCAGGTACATATGGAGCTGACATCAAACATTGACTATGTAAACACATTTTTTGAGATCCTTCATTTTTTCCAGTTGAATCCAGCATTCATTCTTGATACAAATGAACCATAAGTATGATATTACTCCCATTAGACTATGTTGGGTAACAGAGAAATTGTGTGTTGAAAGGCAAAGCTCAAGGTGAATCAATTAACAGGCTATAGTAGAACGCACTCACAATATTTAGGGGGCTCTCCCCCATTAGACGACTAGGAAAATTTAGATAAATTTTCCAAATAACACAGCATTACTAAATACCACAAAAGTGGTATTGATGAATTCCTCTTAACCTCTACTGTTCATATATGGTGGAGATAATGCGTGCCTCTACCCCTGGACCTCACAATCTAGGTCCTGTTTTTTAAGGCACTTCATGCTATCTTGTCCTACTTCGGCGCATATTTCGTATGCAAAATCTTAACCCAGTTAACTACCTAACTTTGCCTAGTTTTGAATTAAGCCCTAGTCAAGGGGGCTTACCCCCCCATGGGCCCCCCTATTTAGGGCACTTCATGCAACATACCTTGTGCAAAATATCTTGAAAACCACCATCCTTACCCTGTAATTCAAACATGGCTGTGTTTACATATTTACGGCCAGCGACAAGCTGTGAACTGAAACCCCCAATGAATTACCTGCATGTACTCTCAATAGATGGCACAATATCCCCCATTCTTTACAGTATAATTATAGTGTGCCCTCTATTGAGTGGTTGAGTCATTATCAGTCCTAGTTTCCTACCCTGAGGAATATATGAGACGAGGCTCAGTTGCTGTCATCATGGAGCAGTGTGAGGGTTATTCGTGGTGGGTCACGGCATTTTCATGTACAGAACTAATTACGTACTCAAGTACCACGAATTTCCCTGAATAGGGGAGGTCCACAGGGGGACATAGCCCCCTCTTAATAGAGGCTGACTTCAAAACTGGGCAAAGTGAGATAGGTAATTGGGTTAAGATTTTGCATTGGAAATATGCCCCGAAGTAGCGCGAGGTAGCAGGAAGTGCGTTAACCCATTCACGCCGGGGCCGTTCTGGCTTTGCATAGTTGCAATACCAAGGTTTTCGAACGCATAAGCCTAACGCCTCAAGATTCTCGGACGCACAAGCCGCAAGTCTGGACTGCCCGTTCGCTCACCCCAAGCGCCGGCCTTGCCCTCATATCTCGTCTCCGGCGTCTGACGCAAAAACCACAAAATGTGTCATCACGTTAACTGGCTTAACCCATTGCGTACGGGTGTCATGACATACATGACGTAGGAGCTTTGGCCTGACGATGGGCATCATGATGTACATGACGTTCGGGGATTTTGGATCACTGTGCTATTTTATTTTGCTATGAAAAAGGAATGAGTGATGATGGCTACTGCAGTCATAATTACTATAATTACCGTAATATTGTGCTAACTTAACGTCCAAAACCTAGATGGCACCACTTTTTCCTGGCACCAGCAGGAGAGAGAGCCTTGAATGACACCCATCCACGGTCTCTAGCAAGCACTGTCTCTATAGAGCGATGGCACACACTAAGTTGATGAACCCTTGCTCTAAAGTACCGCCAATGAAGGATGTGCAGGCAGAACGAGAAGAGGGAGGTGACTTAATCCATACCCAGTGACTAAAATGTGCTCCTGTGCCAATATGGATGCTTTTCACTGTGGCACTCACAGTCACAAGCACAGGTTTCATTCCTCTTCCCTACCTCTTCTTGTTATCTTTATTGTAGGTGGTTATATGTTTCGTATACGTTCATGACAGCACAAAAATACGAAAAATAAAGTTGCCTTTTGTCCTCCCATAAAACAGCAATACTTCTATCACATTGAGTATAAAGAAAGTAATGAGCTAATATGGATAATATACTACAATTTTAGTCAACTGCAGCACTGATAGAGCCTGTCATATGGCACATATAAGTATCTAAACTCAATAAAACATGCAAAAAAATAAAACACAAAAAACGCTCTAGTTTTACAATGAATGACTGAAAGAGAGTGGGATGATTCAAATTATATTGCTTCAAGCGGTCTCTTTCTAAAATAAAACTTATCCTGGAGGATCGGCATGCAAATTTATCTCTGTCTCCAATGGGTTAAGAAAGGGGGAGTCCAGGGAGGTGAAGCCCCCTCTTGGCTAGGGCTAACTTGAAAACTAGGCAAAGTTGGGTAGGTAATTGGGTTAAGATTTTGCATATGAGATATGCTGGGAATTCATATTTTGCCCTGCAATTTCCCTGATCTACTTCATGCCCTCCCCTAGTATCGGGACCCAGATTGTGGGGCCAAGGGTGGAAGCGCGCATTATTTTCACTATATATGAATAGTAGAGGTTGAGAGGAATCCTTCGATAATACACTCGTGGTATCGATGCGTTATTTGGAAAATTTACCAAAATTTCTATAATAGGTCTGCGTCATAAAACCTGACAAATTATTGGGATGAGGATAATGTATCCCATGGATTTTGTGGGTTAAGATTGTTAAATAACCCATCAAAAATTAGTATCCAATGGACGTTTACTAATAATCACATATAACATGGTTTATTTCTATCAACTGTTAAGTATAGATCATTAAAATGTTGGTACTTTACAATTTAATCACCTGCTTGGTGTACCATGGGCACTAGGGTATTTCAATAATTGCAACTTTTGAAATGTCATTGTGACTGTACAAAAATAGGCTCCATATATCATAAAAATGAAATGTGAAAAAAATCAGCTTGATCTGATAACGTTTAGGGGTTGCACTTTTCAATTTAATATATTACGCATTTCCGCGGAATTGGGGCCGCGCAGCGGACGAGGTCCACGGACTTCGAACTTCCTCGCTAACGTTAAGTGATGATAGTTCCCTTCTGAATCGCAATCAAATTTGTGTCTTTAGGTGCATCAAGTTCCTCGCTGACCTTGGGAACCTAAATATTGCATGCAACAAATTTCTCACAGACCTTAAGCACTTAAATACCGCATATAGCAAGTTCCTCAATGACCTCAGGTCGGAAATCTTTCAATACTTCTAGTTCCTCACTGAACTTAATGGCCTGTAAAGTAATGCCGTGTTTCTTTAATAAGAATATAAAAGTTACTTAATTAATAACATTATTATACATTCCAACAAGCTTCTGTTGTGTTGCTACTTGTTTGTGATATATTGGCACGATATAATTCGCTGAAAGTGTTTGATTGAAATTCAAACTTTTCTGGACGACAAATTGCTTTGAAACTTGTGACTAAATTGAAGAATTATATCAGAAATTTGGACTGAAGACTATTACTAAACTAAAGGCCATCACAAAGGTACTTAACATAAAGAAAGTATATTATTATACACGGGAGGAGAGTTTAAAAGCTTCGTTTATTGGTACTGAAATCGTATCTTTTAAAGGCAAAAGACAACCGAGAGAGTGCTACAAGAAGACATCAAGTGATATGAAGCAAAGTTAAATGGTAGTGCTGCATCCACTGGTTCTGCTGACCATAAAGCCTACTTAATACAGAAGGAATAATACAGAAATAAGAGGAAATGTAGTCTGGCAAATAAATTACTAAGTGAGATTCAGGAATGTGTGAAAACGATACAGATGATGAACATGACAACGGAAACTTAATCTTCCTCAACCTTAGAAGATTTATCCACTCCTGATGACTGCCACAAGGGAAACGGAAATATACCACGGAAATAATGCAACAAATTTTACTGATGCTTTTTTTTTTCTCAAGTAGTAGGTCTTGACAGCAGATTGATTCCTTTAGATACTACCATTTTCCGCAAGAAAAGGCAGGCAACTATTGGTAAAAGAGATGACACTCTAGCTTCATTGAAGATAACCAATATGAATAAAAACATGTCATAACCTCAGGGAATTAACAAAAGTGATTGATTTTTATGAGGATATAAATAATGAGATCCGTTTTCAGTGGCCAATTAACTTTAATGCTATTGGCGGGTAACTTAAAATAATTTAAAAAACATAATATTGCCTAGGATATTTGTGCCAGTTGGTGTTAGGTGGTTAGGTTATATGTGTTCATCATTACATGTTTGTATATCACTTGATGTTGTACTTGATAAATTATGAAGTATTGAAAATGCTGATTTGCCATCCAAGACCAAAGTTGCTTGAAAGACAATTTAATTAGATGCTTGGGGACATTGCAAAAGAACCCTACTGTTATCAAAGGTATCTTCGAGTTCTCCAAGATCCATTTCTTTTGCTGGCGAAAAGCTGTCATTAGTACCGAGCCGACAATATTTCAGACAGCATTTGGGGCATCTCAAATGTGTTCAGAAGAAGGGATCAGATTAGGGTTTGACAAATCCTACTTTGCATCCATCAGTAGATATCTGCATAACACAGATGTCATTTTCATGCCACTCTCTCACGATGGTGACAGCATACATGAGGTATTTGGTATGCTGAAAATGGAATCGGAAAAAGCTGGATATACAAACCAGCCAAACCTGAAGGATCGAATTTGGTACAATTTTTCCTATGAGAAGTTATGGAACCTCACCACAGAAAAGTTTGTGAATGTCCCAGATTTTTCGGAAAGAGTGTTTAGTTCTCCTTTGTTCCATTATATATGGGATATCAAATACATGGTAATTGCGGATAGGGGAATAAAGTACATGTGAGAAGTTGTTGCATATCATAGATATTGCCAATAAAAGATACGTTTCTAGTTTGTAATATACTTTCACCATGTGTAGTATTATGCTTAATTGTAGAAAAATAATCTTAAAAACTAGAATTATACTATACACGATTAAATAAATCAACATAATTTGAATACATCGTTAAGTAATTACTGCTAAAATGACGAAGAGAATATAGAAAACGGAAATTTCACCCCAGACTAATCTAATTATTTAATAATATTTTTCGTATCTTTGAGTTAAAAGTGCAATAGGTAAATATTGATAAAAACAAATAAAAATGGTATCACTAGTCATGAAAAAATAAATGGAGCCTACTTCTGAACAGTCCCCGTGAATTTGAATGATTTTTCAAAAATCACCAATTATTGAAATACCCTAATGGGCACAGTGATTGCGGTAGCCATGGCCTGAAGCGATTTTCAGAGGGAAGTTTTAAAGGGTTGCTTTCGGGGTATTTTTAGGTCTACTAAATCCTAACTCAACGACCAACCTAACCTTACTTAGTTTTGAGGTTAGCCCTTGCCACGGGGGGCCTTTTCCCCCTCCTGGATCAAAGGCCCCCTCCTGGATCCTCCCTTTTTCAGAGCACTTCATGCTACTTACCTTGATTTTTTGGTTTTTAATAAATTTAGAATTATAAGATCAGTTTTAATCATATCCATTAATTAAATTAAACATGTGCCCTTAAGCTGATATTAATACTTACATGTGCGTGCGCAACATTATGGCATAGTCCAAGCTGTGGCTCTGTGAAGTAAACATGTCTTGCCAAGTAAACATCTCTCCCCATGCATGCAGGTTATGAGCATTTTCAGAAGTTTGTGTCATTCTTGTTTATTGATTGCGTAAAGAATATTTTTGTATTCGGTTTCTAGGAATTCATCTTTAGAAATTTTGATTTGGTCTCTGATGCAGACTTATTCTAGAAATTTACCGACCACTTGAGCCATTAGTCAAGGTTGTAAATAAATATTTATACAGAAGGATGTCTGGTTTACTTTGTCTGGCATCCATGACTGACTCTGCCTTTGCAACAAATCATGCCATCCGCTGCTAATGGTTTAGTGGTTCTATTGCAAAAAATTATTCTTGGACATTCAATTAACCTCTTGTCAAAACCAATGAAGGTAAGTTTCTATAATAGGTTAACATCATAAAACCCAAAGAAATTGGTATTGATGGATTTCTTGTGATGTGTAGGTTGTCTTTATAGTGGTTTTAGTCAGCACAACCCAACTGTAGCTACGAAACTAGACCTGATATTTGTAGAAGGTATAAAGTATCCTAGGGATATTGCAGGGTAAAATTAGTAAATAACCCATTGAAATTGGTATCCTACTAATGTCTACTAACCACATGGTGCACTGTGTGCACAGCAGTTGAAATTGTGTTTACATCTTGACATGATGGGAAATTTGGTAGGAATTTTGGATGTGCTGTTTGTGAGCATTTTTTGGTTTACAAAATCTTGACCCAATGGCCAACTTAACCTTAACTAATTTTAAGGTTAGCCCAAGACAAAGGGGGCTTTACTCCCTCCTGAACCTTTATCAGAGCATGCCATGCTGTTAACTTGATTTAAATGACAGATCAGAAGTTACACATTGCTCTTGGTCTATTAACCCTCTCTGGACGGGTGGTACACTACGGTACCGCGCATTCTAGGCCTGTTCGCTGGGTGACGCCATACGGCGTCGTTTATTTAACTGATCTAGGCCTACGGTTCGAGAGCCCCGGCATTGTAACATGCAAGGCTGGAATGCCCCTGTTGTGAGTGGGTTAACCCATTGGTCGCGGTATTAAAAAAAGGTCTGTGCAGTAGGATGGCTGTTTTAAATGTCTGGCATGATGCCATCCGCGTCTATGACCGACTCTGCCTTTGCAGCAAATCATGCCATCCGCTGCTAATGGGTTAATAGCACTGACTACTTACTATTCCTCTTTTTTGTTTGAACCACTAACACCATTATTTTCTTTATATGTCCTCTATAGCACCAGTTCCCCATCTGAGTCTGTTTGTCTCTTTTTTCTTCTTCTGCTATTTCCTCAGCTATTTCCTGTTATTTTCCAGACACCGTTGGAGAAGGCTCAAGCATGCAAGAACAAAGGCAATAAGTACTTCAAGGGAGGGAAGTTTTCTGAGGCCATCAAATGTTACGATCAAGCCATAGAGATGTGTCCACCTGAAAACACTGTTGACTTATCAACATTCTACCAGAACAGGGCAGCTGCATATGAACAACAGGTAAGAAGGAAATAGAAATGAAGTTTATTATTCAGATGTTGATTGAACCCTGCAAAAAGACAATAGCAGATGTCCTTATTTTAAGGACTTCATGCCTCTATATATTGAAACACCACTCATCAGGCAATTCCCCCCCCCCCCCCCCCCCCCCTTATGGAAAGAGGGATGATGTATGATAATTTTGGTAAAATCACAAAAGTCCTGCATATGGATGTACTTTTCTGAATGATTTACCAAAGAGGGGTTTCATACTTCTGGGGGTTACTTCTGTGTACTGATGTATTATTTACTGAGAAAAACAATAGAAATATGTTTGAAATATTGAACAAAAATAATTATATGTACTGGCAACTGAAGCAAGAGTCAAAATGTATAGCAAGTACCCTATGATCCTCAGGAGAGAAGGGAGATTCATAGAATTTTTTTCTGCTTGTTTTACACCCCTATTCCTTGCTTTTTATTCACTATCCCTTATTGTTTGACATTATCTGTGTGCAATTTATGATGGCAATGAATAGTAAGATTTAATTTGCACCTAAAGGTAGAGCAGCTAACAAAATGAAATGAGGAAAGAGGAAAAGTCTTGCAGGTTCCTCAATCTACCCCCTCGTTTTCCTCTAAAATCTCCCAGTCCTGAAAAAACTGATGGTAAATGGATACTAATAATGCATGCATAAAGTGACTCATTCCAGTTCTATGTCATTCCATACATGCATCACATCATCATCATGGTTATATGATTAAGTGATGCAAGAGAGGAATAATTCAGAATTGCAATGAGTCACATTTTCATTACTGTAACTGAATAGGTATAAGAAAAACAAAAGGTTGGGCAAAGAATTGGCTCTACAATATGTCACATTTTAGATCAATATAGTTGCCAACATTCAAAGGCAGATTTTTCAAAACCCATGTTTCATTAACATATCAATAATTTCTCATCTAATTTTCAATTCTCTTGCTTTCTCTCTTTCTGATCTCTATCTCTCTTTTTCTGATCTCTCTCTCTCTCTCTCTCTGCCTCTCTCTGCCTCTCTCTGCCTCTCTCTCTCTCTCTCTGCCTCTCTCTCTCTCTCTCTCTCTCTCTCTCTCTCTCTCTCTCTCTGCCTCTCTCTCTCTCTCTGCCTCTCTCTCTCTCTCTGCCTCTCTCTCTCTCTCTCTCTCTCTGCCTCTCTCTCTCTCTCTCTGCCTCTCTCTCTCTCTCTCTCTCTCTCTCTCTCTCTCTCTCTATATATATATATATATATATATATATATATATATCTCCCTCTCCCTCTCCCTCTCCCTCTCCCTCTCCCTCTCCCTCTCCCTCTCCCTCTCCCTCTCCCTCTCCCTCTCCCTCTCCCTCTCCCTCTCCCTCTCCCTCTCCCTCTCCCTCTCCCTCTCCCTCTCCCTCTCCCTCTCCCTCTCCCTCTCCCTCTCCCTCTCCCTCTCCCTCTCCCTCTCCCTCTCCCTCTCCCTCTCCCTCTCCCTCTCCCTCTCCCTCTCCCTCTCCCTCTCCCTCTCCCTCTCCCTCTCCCTCTCCCTCTCCCTCTCCCTCTCCCTCTCCCTCTCCCTCTCCCTCTCCCTCTCCCTCTCCCTCTCCCTCTCCCTCTCCCTCTCCCTCTCCCTCTCCCTCTCCCTCTCCCTCTCCCTCTCCCTCTCCCTCTCCCTCTCCCTCTCCCTCTCCCTCTCCCTCTCCCTCTCCCTCTCCCTCTCCCTCTCCCTCTCCCTCTCCCTCTCCCTCTCCCTCTCCCTCTCCCTCTCCCTCTCCCTCTCCCTCTCCCTCTCCCTCTCCCTCTCCCTCTCCCTCTCCCTCTCCCTCTCCCTCTCCCTCTCCCTCTCCCTCTCCCTCTCCCTCTCCCTCTCCCTCTCCCTCTCCCTCTCCCTCTCCCTCTCCCTCTCCCTCTCCCTCTCCCTCTCCCTCTCCCTCTCCCTCTCCCTCTCCCTCTCCCTCTCCCTCTCCCTCTCCCTCTCCCTCTCCCTCTCCCTCTCCCTCTCCCTCTCCCTCTCCCTCTCCCTCTCCCTCTCCCTCTCCCTCTCCCTCTCCCTCTCCCTCTCCCTCTCCCTCTCCCTCTCCCTCTCCCTCTCCCTCTCCCTCTCCCTCTCCCTCTCCCTCTCCCTCTCCCTCTCCCTCTCCCTCTCCCTCTCC
>BOPN01004713.1:85000-92500 GCA_017312705.2 Penaeus japonicus
ATTTATATCTGTCATATCACAGGTTCCATCAATTCTGCAGTTGACTAAAATTGTAGTTCAGGGTCTATATTAACTCATTTTTTTTCTTTACACTCAATGTGATAGAAGTATTACTGTTTTTTTTTTTTTTTGGGGGGTTGCCATTGCTGCATTTATGATACAATTTTGAACACTGTTTACTTTATCATCAATAGTTTCTCCAACAATTTCGAGCTTGACGCTCCTTGTGAAGGCGACCCAATCTGCTCTTTTTACGTTAAATTTGGGTGCTGAAGGCGTCCTCGTGGTGTTGCATGAATATCTAATACAAATAGGAAGGTGATCGCCTCTACTAGTCGTCAATGGTGTGCCACAGGCACTTGGCTGCTAGTGTTGAAGAGACCAGTGATAGATCAATAAAGCTCAAATTACCGGTATTATCGTCTATTACCATCATTTAGAAGAACCAGATCAGAGTCGTTGATCAACTTAACTACTTGCTCACCTCTACCATTCACCCGTGGGGAACCCCATGATGTATGACGAGCATTGAAATCTCCTAGAATTAATTTATTGTTTGGCAGACTGTCCTGAATCGCAAAAAGCTCATCATAGATTAGCATTTTATCAGGTGGACAGTAAGCTGAGCATATAGTCAGATACGTGTTATTGAATTTTACTTTGCATGCGACGTGTTCCAAAGTAGAATTAATCGTCACTTCAGTGAAAGGGAGATTCTGGTGGATGTACATGGCGACTCCGCCTCCACCCCTTCCCTCTCGGTCTTTTCTACAAAGATGGTAGTTTCTTAGCGATACGACCTCGTCAGAGACTTGGTCGTTTAAATGGCTTTCTTGTAGTACGATAATATCGGGAGCATAGGACGAGGCTAATAATCTAAGAGAGTTTAATTTTGATCTAAGACTTCGACAGTTCCATTGTATAATGGTATATGCGTGGATTACGTTTTATGGGGTTTTTATTTTATTTTTTTGGGAGGGAGGCGCCTCCTCCTCTCCCTCGCTTCCCGAGGGCCTCTCTCGGGAATTTTTGGAGACAGTAGCCTCCATGGCCTGCTCCCCTCCACTAGAGAGACGCCCAGCGGAAGATGATCTGCTCTTACGAGCAGAACTACCACCAGACGAAGTTCTAGTAGGGGTCGCCTGGACTAGAAGGTGCGATCCGGATTGTGATTTGGTATCGTCCTCCTTAAGATGCTGTTTTTGCTGGGTTGATTCAGCAATTTCTTTAATTGTCTTATTCAATTCTTTAATCTGATTCATCAAGTCCTTTACTGTTTCTTTTAATTCGAAATTCCCTTGTCTTTAATCATGAGTTGCAGCTGACTAACACTGATTGCACTGGAAACATTGTTAGTTACTGCTGAGGCGTAAGAAGTATTGGGTTTGCTTGTCAAACCTTCAACTTTCTTCTTGGCCTCACGGTAGCTAACATCGTGTTCTCTCATGTATGCTAATGTTTCAGTCTCCTTCTTCAGGCTACTGCACTCAGCAGAGCCTGACTGATGGGGACCACCACAGTTAGCACACTTGAGTGTCTTTTCCGTGCATTCAGTGGTATCGTGATCTCCAGTACATTTACCGCAAGTGAATTTGTTAGTGTCCTTATCCATGCATCTTAATGAGGTGTGTCCAAATTTTTGGCATCTATTACACCGCATTGGCTTTTGAATATAAGGTCTTACTTGAACAATCTCATATCCGATTTTAACAGTACTAGGAATTTTTGGTGAAGAAAAAGTCAAGAAACACAATCCGGTCTTTGTTCGCGCATTCCCATCTTTTTTGGTCATGCAATTTACGTCTACTACGTTTTGGTCATTCATGGCATCAAGAATTTCGCTTTCTTCCATTGTCCTCAAATCCCTGTGAAAGATTACTCCCTTACAGGTATTTGGGCCAACAGGAATAGTTACTTTTACTGTAATGTCATGAATCTGCGTCAGCTTTAGTAAATCATAAATCTGAGACTTAAATTGCACTTTCACAAGGAGGCTGCCATCTCGCAATTTTCGGACAAAATCAAACCCGCCTTCCACTTGACCATCAAGGACCTTCTTAATGATAAAGGGGTTGACGTTCTGCAAGGATTGATTTTCATTCATGCAACGGATGTTCACGCACCTTGCGTTCTGGGGAGGGATATCAATGTGTCGTCTGGGTCGGTCATTGGTCGGGGTTCCATTATTGGTCTTAGTGGTCTTAGAAGAGTTCTGAGTCGCCCCTCCTCCTTGGGGAGGAGGAAGGGTAGCCGGGGTATCAATCATACTGGGTGTCGGACCAGGTCCGAACCCTGGGCCAAAGCCCGTTGTCCTGAGAGGACTACCTTTCCCTTAACTATTGTTATCAACCTATTCCCAATAGCTAAGAGAGGATAAAAAAACAAGTCTTACAGTTAATCGTCCTCACCCCCCCTTAGCGGAAGCCTGGTTGCGTTCTCCACTACCGACTAAGTTATCGGAGTTGTATGTAAGGCACCTTCCTACCGCCGAACCTGCCTAGTGCGAGGGACGGTAAGTTAATGCCCACCCCCCAAGCGAATACAGGAGCTCACAAGGAGACTCCTGTAGGCTCAGGAAAGTCACACAGAAATATGGAAAAATTCAGTGGGAGAGGAAAGTTGCGCCCAAAGTTTGATCCAGGCCTCGCAGGGGTGTTATATGGGCCCCTTTTCAGGGAGGGAGCAAGTGGTAGGCCCTCCTTCCAGGGAGGGAGCAAGTGGTAGGCCCTCCTTCCAGGGAGGGAGCAAGTAGTAGGCCCTCCAGGGCAACGCCATCTCTTGGCGCCGGTGGCGATAAAGGAGGAACTCGCGTATATTCCCCTGGAGGGATGGCTGGGGCGAAGCACATCACTACAAGGTAAGTGAGGTTAGGTTAGGTTAGGCAAGGTAAGGTAAGGTAAGGTAAGGTAAGGTAAGGTAAGTGAGGCTAGGTTAGGTTGGGTTAGGTTAGGTTAGGTAAGTGAGGTTAGGTTAGGTTAGGTAAGTGAGGCTAGGTTAGGTTATATATATAGATATAGATATAGATAACCGTGGCTGGGTTATCCGGGCGTCTTGAGGGGGAAAGCGCTGCCACTTGGCTCGGTTTAGAAGTGCCTTCAGATAAATAACGACGGAATATATCATTCTTGTCGATATATTGTTCTTGTCATCATCATTATCATCACCATCATCATCATCGTCATCATCATATATATATATATATATATATATATATCATCATCATCATCAGCCTGTATCAATCCACTGCAGGACGTAGGCCTCTCTCAATCTTTTCCAGTCATTCCGGTCTTGTGTCCTCTGATTCCAGTTTACTCCTGCGAATTTTGCTATTTCATCCCGCCACCTAGTCATTGGTCTTGCCCTGGGTCTCTTTGTGTCGTGTATTACCCATTCTGTTGTTTTCTTTGTCCACCTGTTGTCCTGTCTCCGATATATGTGTCCAGCCCACTGCCACTTTTTCTTTTTGATGGTCTTGAGTATATCCTCTACTTTTGTTTGCTGCCTGATCCATGTGGCCCTTTTCTTGTCTCTTAAGCTAACTCCTAGCATAAGCCTTTCCATTCCTCTTTGGGCGCTTACTAATTTCCTCTCGAGTGCCTTGGTCGTAGTCTATGTCTCTGATCCATATGTCAGGATGGGGAGGACACATTGGTCAAAAATCTTTCTCTTTAGACATAGTGGCAGACTACTTTGTAATATATTACTATGTTTACCGAAGGCACTCCAACCTAGCCTGATTCGCCGTTTTATCTCGGCTTCGCAGGATGTACTCGACTGAATGAGTTGCCCTAGGTATACATACTCGTTCACTGCTTCTAGTACCTCGCCCTGTATTTGTATTTGCTTAACTGGGGTTCGACTGTTGAACATGACTTTAGTCTTTTTCATGTTCATTTTAAGGCCAATCTTCAGACTTTCCTTATTTAAATCGCTTATTAATTGTTGTAGTTCATCTGCTGACTCACCGAAAAGAACAATGTCATCTGCAAATCTTAGATTGCTTAAGTGCTCATTCCCTATTTTAATCCCTCTCTCTTTCCACTCTAACTTCTTGAATACTTCCTCTAAGCAGGCTGTAAACAGTTTCGGTGAGATGGTGTCGCCCTGCCTAACACCCTTTTTTATTGCTATTTTATTGGTTTCTGCGTGGATTTTGACGGTCGCTGTACCATCTCTATATATATCCTCTAATAATCTGCAGTATATTTCCTCTACTCCTTGTTTACGAATTGCATCCAGTACTGCAGATATGGACCTGGGTAAGTCTCAAACTGCAACCCGTCCTTGGTAGAAGACAATAAACTCCCCCAGGACCAGCCTGCCTAGCTGGTAGCACCTGGTTTGGCCCCTTGCTCAGGGTAACGAGCGATTGCCAATGGTTGAATCAGCAGGAAACTCAGAAGACAACGGTTGTGTTCTACAAGCTGAAGATCCTCTGGGATGGGAGGTGGTGATCTCTAGAAACTCACCCGGCAGAAGGCAATGGCAAACCACTGCTGTACTTTGCCTTGTAAATCATGGAAATGCACAACTCACAGAGAAAACCTAACAGCGTAAAGGGGGTCTTGTAAACCGATAACGATCCATCGCTCGGTAAGGTCCCCTATGTGCGACAGATAGGACCTGATCGTCATCAAGCTACTGTCCGCAACAAACAAGGAGACACTCAGAATTGGAACATGGAACGTGTGCACTTTGTTTCAAGCAGGAAAATTAGAGAATGTGACACAGGAAATGAGTAGAATGAAGATCAACATACTTGGAATCTGTGAAACTCGTTGGGGAAAAGTTACTTTTCTTGATTGTCTTTATATAAAATTTATGAAAGTAGTATGAATGTCTCCAATATGCATTTCCTTGAATGTCTACATTATTATTTGCCGAGTAAGTTTGCTGCTAAACTTACTCAGTGCACTATTACTTCCTCTTATATTTCTGGGGAAGCTGACCCCTGTCCCCTAGTACAGTGGTGGGCGTTTCCTCACTCACTTTTGGATGAACAAGTATGCTTACTAGGATTCACTGTTGTACCACTGTTTTTCACCGCCATCATTTCCCCCATCCCTTTTTTCTTTAAAAAAAGAGAAAGATTGAGATACTGTTGAAGAAGTTATTACAATATGACTAACCTTGTAAATTAAAAGTAAATCATTCTACTGGTACAAGCCACTTCTATCCTTTTTTTTTCTTAAAAAAAAAAAAAAAAAAAAAAAAATGTCTTCATAGTTTATGACATTTCTATTTTCCTTCTAGCTTTCTAATTTCCTTGAGCTTCACTCCCCCCATTTTTCATAGTTTAACCCTAGTTGGCCTTGGTCTCAAGGCCTCCAAGTATT
Source organism: Penaeus japonicus (assembly GCA_017312705.2). Classification (NCBI taxonomy): domain Eukaryota; kingdom Metazoa; phylum Arthropoda; class Malacostraca; order Decapoda; family Penaeidae; genus Penaeus; species Penaeus japonicus. Next base: position 90,337 of record BOPN01004713.1, read on the forward strand.
TTTTACGTTTCTGAAAGAACTCTAATTTAGATTGTTTCAATAAGTTGTATCCTTGTTGTATACTTATCTTTGATTTTTTCCATGTCAACTGCTTTCCTCTTTTCAAGATTACCTTCTTCCTGTTTCTAAGCATTGCAAATGTAAATTGCTTGCTATAAATGTCCCCCCCCCTTTTTTTTTTTTGTACCAGCCTTGGCAATAGATAGCAAGAAATCCATGCCATGAGTCAAGCGGCAAAGAGATTCTGTTTTCCTTGCTTAAAGTGTATGTATAATGATAAAAAAGGCACTTTGGGTTCTTTGCCTGTGTGAGAAGGAGTAAGTACTGGGGGCAGGTCCATGCCCTAAGCATGATACCAGAGTATCATGCCTTTTGTAAAAATAAGATTTACAAAACTTCAACTTAAGCCTATTTTTGGCATCGTATTATACCAAAATACTTTCATTATCCAGAGGAACACAAATGAGCTAATGTGCATCTACACAAGAGCATTAATCAATCACATCCTTGAATTAGCCTTTCACATGACTAATATATACCTCACAATAGGGCATTACAGTAAAATCATGCCGAATTGAGAAATCCAAAGAGAAAATATATACTGTAAATAGAGTGCATGATTTATCACTGGGTAAGGACTAATGTTGAAAACATTGCCTGAGAGAGAGCTGTGTACAAATAACCAGAGTTATCAGGATCAACCTTCCAGGATGGGCCACATCTTAATATTTTCATCATGGGTTGGGCATCTCAAGATGATGTATGTTTTCTACTATTTTCTAGACTTGAGAGTCTATACATGATATATTAACCCATCCCCGACGGGGGAATTCTAGCCTTGAATGTCCAAATGCCGGGGCGTTCGAATTATTAGGCCTAAATCAATTGAATGGCTGGCACAATACTGCTGCACGGCAACTGGGCTTTTGAATGTGCGGTACACATGCTGTACCACCCGTCCTGTGTGGGTTAACAAAATGATACTAATTAGCATTTGGTATGATGCACTAGTTCATAACTAGAATAATAGATGACAATTTAACAAAAGAAAAATGCAGTATAAAAGTGATTCAATGGCAAAACATGTTAGTCATGGAGTGGTAATAACGATAACACATCAGTCAGCCTCTTATTCTGATGTTTGTTCCATATCTAAACTTATTTACTTTCCTATCTTCTACTTTACTATTTCTGGAAAAGAAAGAAAGTACTTTTCTCTTGTAGTGTGTGGGTAAACAAATTGCCTCTTTTGCTTTACTTGCTTGTTCTTTATCTTCTTTACATTCTCAATCATTTGAAAAGGTTTGTCTTTTTACTTCAGCTATTTGGCTGGCATTTTACCTATAGTGCATTTTTTCATTTTTATTATATTATCTCTTTTACATTCTGTTTCAAATCACAGATCTCCTCTTTAACCTACTGTGGACAGGTGTCATGACATATATGACACTGGGGGATTTTGGATCAGTCATTCTTTATTCTACTATGAGTAATGGGGGAGTAATGATGACATCTGCAATCATTTTACTATAATTACCATAATATTAACCCATTGCGTACGGGTGTCATGACATACATGACGTAGGAGCTGGCCTGACTAAGGCGTCATGACGTACATGACGTTGGGGAATTTTGGATCACTGTGCTATTTTATTTTGCTATGAAAAAGGAATGAGTGATGATGGCTACTGCAGTCATAATTACTATAATTACTGTAATATCGTGCTAGCTTAATCTAAACCTAGATGGCACCACTTATTCATTATATTATATATCTCATATGATATATGTAATTTATATTCAGTATCATATGTTATTCAGAATATCATGGGTGGACCACATAAGCAATGAGGCTGTACTACGCAAGGCAGGGGTAGAACGAATGTTGATGAAGAACATCCGAAAGAGACAGCTCGAATTTGTAGGACACATTATGAGGAAGAACAAATATGAAAATCTGGCTTTGACAGGACGGATTGAAGGAAAAAGGAGTAGGGGCAGGCAACGTATCACGTATTTGAACAGTTTAAGTACTTGGATGGCAGGACGGATACCAGAAAGCGAAGGATCAAGAGGATAAGATTGGAAATGTTGAAAACATCTAAGAATAGGGAGCTGTGGAGATCCATGACCGCCTACGTCCTCCACGGACACGGCACTTAGA
>BOPN01004713.1:104558-107058 GCA_017312705.2 Penaeus japonicus
GAAATGCGTGTGATTTCATGTAAAATCTCTGATTTTACTCTTTTACTTTACTTGCCTCCTGCTGTTGCAATGCCGGCACTCAGTAAAGGCAGAAATGCAAACTTTGTGTGTAAACGTATAGTTTCAATAAATGTGTGACACCTGGTAAATGATTTTCAGGGACATCACACAGGTGTGACACACAGCATTACACACTTTTTGCCATGTCATATATACACAACACCTGGCATCATTGGGTTAATGAGATATGACTATTATTAACAATAATTCATCATTTTCCTCACAGATATTGAAAACATTGTTTATTTGTATTCTTTACTTTATTGAATATTATTTATTTTTTATATAATTTTGTTTTTATTTGTTTTTAATTTCTTTCTTTTCAGATCCATCTCTTGATAGGTAAAGTTGATTCTGCAATATCAGATTTCAAGAAAGCTGTAGACCTCAACTCAAACTTCCCTATTGCCTTTGTTCAGAAGTGTTACACTGATTACAGGTAATAACATGAGATACCAATAGACTTGTAATATAAATTATGTGAATATATAAATATATGTATATATATATATATATATATATATATATATATATATATATATATATATATATATATTATATAAATATATATATACATATATTATGTATATGTATAATGTATATATATATATATTATGTATATGTATAATGTATATATATATATATAATGTATATATATATAATGTATATATATATAATGTATATATATATATATATATATATATATATATATATATATATATATATATATATATAATGTATGTATGTATAAATATATACATATACATATACATATACATATACATACCTATATATATATATGTATATATATATATATATATGTATATATACATATATATATACATATATATATACATATACATATATACGTATATATAAACATATACATATATACATATATAAACATATATACATATATCTATATATGTATATATATGTATATATGTATATGTATATGTATATGTATATATGTATATATATGTATATATATATTTATACATATATATATATATATATATATATATATACATACATATATACATATATAGACATACATATATCTATATATGTATATATATATGTATATATGTATATGTATATGTATACGTATATATGTATATATATGTATATATATATTTATACATATATATACATATATGTGTATATATGTATATACATGTATATATATCCATACATATATGTGTGTATATATATACATGTATATATACATATATATATTTAATTGTTTATATATATGTATATATATACCTGTGTATATATATATACATGTATATATACATACATGTATATATACATACATGTATATATACATACATGTATATACACATATACATACATACATACATACATACATACATACATATATACATATACACACATATATATGTATATATATATATATATATATATATATATATATATATGTATGTATATGTATGTATGTATATATACATGTATATGTATGTATGTATATATACATGTATATGTATGTATGTATATATACATGTATATGTATGTATGTATATATACATGTATATGTATGTATGTATATATACATGTATATGTAGGTATGTAGATGTATTTGTATGTATATACACATGCATATGTACATATGCGTACCTATTCATGTATATGTATATGTATGTATATATACATGTATATGTATATGTATGTATATATACATGTATATGTATGTATGTATATACAGGTATATATACATATATGTATGGCAGATAAACCCACTATACACAAAAAATATTTTTTGAAAAGGAGACAACAGTTTCAAGATCCATCTGGATCCCATCTTCAGGTCTGAAGATGGGATCCAGATGGATCATGAAACTGTTGTCTCCTTTTCAATAAATCTGTTTTGTGTATAGTGGGTTTATCTGCCATTTATCAACACGGAAGAGTGTTTTGCAAGTCACATATATGTATATATATCATGTATATATATATACAAATATATACATATATATACATATATACATGTATATATATTATATATATACATGTATGATATATATACATGTATATATATATACATGTATGATATATATACATGTATATATATATACATGTATATATATATACATGTATATATATATACATGTATGATATATATACATGTATATATATACATGTAGATGTATACATATATAAGTAAATATATACATATACATGTATATATATTATAGATATATGTATATATTAATGAATATATATGTATATATATGTATAATATATATGTATAATATATATATATATATATATATATATATTTATATATATATATATATATATATATATATATATTTATATATGATATATATGCTTAAATGTTATATATATATATATATATATATATATATATATATATATATATATATATATATATATGTATATATATGTATATATA
>BOPN01004713.1:114558-115985 GCA_017312705.2 Penaeus japonicus
AGCCTCTCGCAGAGGGAAAACACCTTGGAATGAAGGGTTGTGCACTTGAAATCTTCCCAGAGGAAGCAGGAAAAGGCAAAAATACACCCAGTCATAAATGGGTTAACACTTCAAGATTACTTGCCTTCATCCACACTCACGTGTATACTTTGACAAACATTCATGCTCACTCAATCACAACAGTCATATTTGGAAATATCTTTGTATCACAATCATTGTGGGTTAGTATACAAGACATTACAGTTGATAGAAGGTATATGTTGAATATTACCTATATTTTTTTATTTCCAGTGGCAACCTGAAGAGGGGAGTGGAACTTTTCGACAAAGCAATTCCACTTGCAAAAACTGAAATGGAAATGGCACATTTGTTCTCACTTCGTGATGCTGCAGTTGCACAATTAAAAATTGTTGAAAAAATGGGTATAAATATTCCAAACCTAGGCTCTTTGTAAATGATGTAAAATGAATTTCAGATACTTATCAGGAAGACCAGCTCATATTACAGGAGTTGTATTATTAATTGTGAACTTTGTGGCCTGCTAATGATCCCAGCAAGCAGTGGGAATGTGAAAAGTAACCTTGGATTAGATTATTATCTTGTGAATGAATATATTCTGAAATATTTAACCTTTGTAAATTATGCTACTTATAACAGTGTTAGTATTTGGAGTATTATGTATTTTTTTCAATGCTTTTCAGTGCTGTTGTAAATTAATGGTAAATCATTCCTATTTTGTACAGACTTTCCCCACCTTCATACACAATGTAGTCATCTTGTTGAATATATGAAAAAAGAAAAAATGTCTTTTTATATTAATCAGTGATATTTCTATTGATTTGTTTACCATTTGTAGAGTTGAGAATTGTGAAAAATATAAGAAGCAAGTTATGCTGGACTTCTAATGTAAATATTCATTCTTGTTATTGTACTTAGCTGGGGTGATTGTACAATGTGCATGAGAAAAAAATGTTAAAGTAATGATGCTTATCAGGCAGTGTGAATTATACATACATTGCTAGTCTTGTAATATATACAGAAACATCACAGGCATTAGTTAAAAAGTGCTTGATAATGAAATAGCATGAGAGTCATTTAATTTACCACCTAAAAGTACAGTATGCTTGGCTTTAGTAATATTGAGCAAAGCCTTTACTCAGGTAAAGATGAAGGATTAGGTATATGTTTATTATAATATTTAATATTTTTTATTTTTATTTATCATTAGATTTGGCTCAGCTGTTCATTCTTATGCTACATTGATATTTTTTCCTTGAAATTTTGACTTATTTCTTTTATATGTAATAACTTCAAACAAAAAGGTAGAGTAGTGTATAATCACATATCTGGTATGGAATAGAGCTAAATTTTATCCATCAGTAATACACAAGTAAATTATATTCTTTATATATATATATATACATATA
>BOPN01004714.1:16637-19137 GCA_017312705.2 Penaeus japonicus
TATATATACATCTCTCTCTCTCTCTCTCTCTCTCTCTCTCTCTCATGTATCCCTTCATTTCCGCTTTCTTACTCAGTCTTTGCGACGTAGTTCTGCAAGCAATTTAATTTTCTTTACCGCGCATAATAATGCATTTTAAATTATCATGCATGACATACGATGGAATATATCAAATTTCATGCAGCATAATGAACCATGGGCTGCATGGCATGACATCACATATGGTCCTCTCATGATTTCGTATCCCATGACAGTCTGGCGCATGACAGGTGTCTTTGCGTGCATGGACAGTTACTCTCATGACTGATGTTTCTGCTTGATCGCACGTCATCAACCAAAACAAATACTCATAAATATAATATTAATGATGATGATGAAAACTATTTTGATAATGAGGATAATGATAATTAATGATGATAGTAAGGATAATGATGATAATGGTGATGATGATGGTGATAATGATAATGATAATATTAATCATGATAACAATGGCGATAAAAAAAATTATAACTATTATGAGAATGAAAAGGATACAAGTGATAATAATGATAATGTTAATAATGATGACAATACTGATAATGATGACATTAATGATAATGATGATAATAATGATAATGATAATAATTATAATAATGATGATGATATTACTGATAATAACAGCAATAATAATAGTAATAATTATGATAATGATAATGATATTAACAATGATGATAATAGCAATAATAATAACAATGGTAATGATGATAATAATAATGATAACGATAGTGATGATAAAAATAATAAATCACACTGATATAATAACGAAAAGGATGATCAATATTACTACTGGTTTAGTTGGTGGTTTATTTCTATTGTCACTGTTATTATTATAATCGTTATTATCATTGTTACTGTCACTATTATTACTATCATGGTCACTATTACTATCAATGTTATTGTTATCATTAATATTATCATTATCATCCCCACTGTCATCATTGTAATCCTTATCAATATAAATACAATTAATATCATTATGATTATCATTATGATCATTATCGTTATTGTTATTACTATCATTATCATTACTAATATCATCTTCATCGTTATCTTTATCATTACCATTTACGATTAAAATACTGCTACTGCTACTATCAATGATAGGTGTTATTAATATCATTATTATTCGTATTATGATGAAAATGATAAAATAATCATAGCAAATATAGCAGCAAGTACAACAACAGTAACAACAACAACAACAATAGTCATAATAATAATAATAATAATAATAATAATAATAATAATAATGATAATAATAATAATGATAATGATGATGATGATAATGACAACTGTAACATACCAATGATAGTAATAGTAACAATAATGATAATAAAAAAAATGCTACTACAAGTAAACCCATTATTTGTACTATAACTACTAGCATAACTACAACTATTACTATTGATACAACTAAATGCAATCATGATATTGATGATAATGATAACGAACTTCGCTAAAACGAAATTGTTAATTAGATATGCAACGACATTCCGACTGAAGAAGCTTTGATTAGTGGATTCGACATCATTTGCTACTGGTAGTTACCGGAACGCGAGTAAATGGTCTTTTAATTACAGCGAATTAATTCCCAGACCGAGCTTGATATGTCATTACGAGCTGCACGGTTGCCTAATGCCATATTAACTGTTGGCTTATTCTTAGAGGTCTGCGAAGATGCTGAGAATGTGCTAGACTCTTTTCTCTCTCTCTCTTTCTTTTTTCTCTCTCTCTCTCTCTCTCTCTCTCTCTCTCTCTCTCTCTCTCTCTCTCTCTCTCTCTCTCTCTCTCTCTCTCTCTATCTCTCTCTCTCTCTCTCTCTCTCTTTCATTCTGTCTTGCTTTCTTTTGCAAGAATGTGTGCTTATAGTTATTTCGTTTTATTACCTCTTTCTTCTGTTTTTTCTTTTTTCTTTTCTTTTCTTTTTCTGCTTACATTTTCTGTCTCTATATGTTCTATCGGTTAATGATATCTGAATATTGTTTTTATTGCCATTTCTCTCATTTCCCATCGTCTACATTTTCCGCTTTTTTCCAAATTGTTATCATCATTTGATAATTAATCCTTAAGTGATCCCCAATGACAACCTATTCATTATTAAATGATTATTATCAACAACCTGTCATGAGTCATCACCATCCTGTCAAAAAACATCTTCATCACGAGAAAGGAAACGAAAAAAAATATATATAAATAATTTTGTTTTCTTTTTTTTGTTTTTATTTCCTCTTTCGCACGAAGCTCTTGTTTTACTCCATGATCTCGCCTATCTAATGATTTTCGTCCTTCTTAATTAACTTTTATAATTATCGTTAGTTTCACATTTCTGTTTTCCTTTCTCTGGTCTCTTTTGGTTTTCGCCTCTTTTCATTATTCCTCTTTCGGTGTGTGTTGTCGGAATGAATAAATAATAAAATCCTTATCGATGTTTCTCTCCTTGTTTATCCCTACCTTGCTATGC
>BOPN01004714.1:41637-44137 GCA_017312705.2 Penaeus japonicus
AATGATAGTTTCAATAATAGTCTTAGCAACAGTAGTAATCATAGCACAATAGTAATACCAGTAACGATAGTAGCAGTAGTAATGATAGCACAATAGTCATACCAGTAACGATAGTGGCAGTAGTAATGATAGCACAATAGTCATACCAGTAACGATAGTAGCAGTAGTAATGATAGCACAATAGTCATACCAGTAACGATAGTAGCAGTAGTAGCATCTCCATCATCCCAACATCAAATAAAGACCTCGTAAGTACCCATACCAAAGACGAATCACGCGTACCAACTGCGACGAAGCCCCCCAAAAGACACTTATAACTAAGAGTCCAGAATTGAAACCTTTTTCATCTTGCGAAATAGACTTGTCATTTCCGATTTATTACTTCATTTCGTTTGGTCATTTGTCACTTGATCTTTCCAGGAGGGTAAGGGAAATGGAGGGGGAGGGGGGTGGAGGAGGAGGGGAGGAGGAGGGGGTGGGTGGGGAAATAGAGGGGGAGGGTAAGGGAGGGGTGGGGGATGGGGTGGAGGGGGAGGAGGGGGAAATGGAGGGAGAGGGGTAGGGGTGGAGGGGGAGGTTGGGTGATAGGAGAAATGAAAGTGGTGAGGGAGGGATGGAGGGAGGGAGGGAGGGAGCGAGGGAGGGATGGGAGGGAAGGGAGGGAGGGAGGGGGAAGAGGAGAGTCACTGTAGATGGGTCGATTGATAGTTTGGTTGATGGATAAATAGGTAGGTAGATTTATGGTTGGATGGTTGGATGGATGGATGGTTGGTTGGATAGATGGATAGAAGGATGGTTGGATGGGAGGATAGATGGTTGGATTAATGGATAGAGGGATGGTTGGATGGTTGGTTGGATGAATGGCTAGATGGTTGCATGGATGGACGGACGGACGGATGGATGGATGAATGGCAGGGTGGGTAGATAGACAGTTAGAGAGATATAAATAGATATATACGGACGGATGGATGGATGAATGGCAGGGTGGGTAGATAGATAGTTAGAGAGATATAAATAGATATATATTAGATATATAAAGGGTAGATAGATAAATAAATATTTATGTGCATACACAGACATTCTATCATTCTATTTTCTTTTTTTCTCTGCATGTCTGCACAGATAGACAAACAGAGAGACAGACAAGCAAACAGAGAGAGGGAGTGAGAAAGAGAGATAGTGAGAGAGAGAAAGAGAGAGAAAGAAAGATAGAGATAGGGAGAGAGAGAAAAAAATAGAGATAGATAGATAGATAGAGAGAGAGAGAGAGAAAGTGAGAGAAAGTAAGAGAGAGAAAGAGAAATAGACAGAAAGAGAAAGAGAAATAGTCAAAAAGAGAAAGAGAAATAGACAGAAAGAGAAAGAAAAAAAACAAAAAAAACATAAGTGAACTAATACAGTTAGAGTGAATTCAGAAAATAAATATCCACGTATCAATCTAAACACATTATTTTCTCTCATTTAATATTCCTTCATTCTTTTTCCAACCCTTTTCCTCCTCCATTTTCTGGCGTTTTCTACATGATCAAAACACCAATATTTTCATCACCTCGGAAAGGATCCTTCTATGCTCCCAGAATGATCTTTTTGGAATAACAGATTTTTGGTCTCGGCTTTTGTACCCCCCCCCCTCTGCCCCCCTCCCTCCCCTCCCCTCTCCTCGTCACCTCTTCTTCTTTCTTGTTCTTCTTCTTCTTCATCTTTCTTTCTTTTCTTTTCTTTTTATTATTATTATTCCGATTCCTCTTCTTCTTTCTCTTATCTATTCTATTACCATTCCTCATCCTCTTCATCTTTTTTTTCTTCTTTCTTTTCATTCTCCTCCCCTCTTCCCCTTTTCCTCTTCTTCTTTTTTTTTCTCCTCCTCCTTCTCCTCTTCTTTTTTCCTCCTCATCTTCTTCTTCTACTTTCTCCTCTTTTTTCCATCTCCTCCTCCTCCTCCTCTTATTCTTCCTCGACCTTCTCCCCCTTCTCCTCCTACTCTTAATCTTAATCTTCCTCGTTCTCTTACTCCTCCTCCTACTCCTCCTCTTCTCCTCCCTCTTCCACCACTTCCTCCCCATACGACTACCCTTAAGCCTCTTTCTCCTCCTCCTCCTCCTCTTCTCTTTCTTCTTCTTTCTTCTTATTTGTTCCTATTTTCATCATCTCGAAAAAGAACTTCCTGGAAGAACAGATTTATCCTCCACCTCCTACTTCTCGTCCTCTTTTTGCTTCTCCTTTGTCCTTCTCCCTTATTTCTTTCCTTCCCCTTTTCTTTCTTTTTTATCTACCTGTACTCCTTCTCTTCTCACTTCTTATATCTTTCTTCTTTCTTCTTTTTGTTCCCTTTTATTGTCTTTCATCTACTTTTTTTTTTCATTTTCTTTTATCTATTTTGTCTCTTCTTCCTTTCTTTGCTAGGATTTCTCCTCTTTTTTCTTCCCTTTCCTTTTTTATCCATTTCTTTCTCCTCCTGATTATCGTCGGCTCCCTTCCCCCTGTTCCTTTTCTATCTCTT
>BOPN01004714.1:51637-63906 GCA_017312705.2 Penaeus japonicus
TCCGCCCCTTCGGCCCTTCCCTCCTCTCCCCTCCGCCCTCCCCTCCTCTCCCCTCGGCCCCTTCAGCCCTTCCCTCCTCTCCCCTCCGCCCTTCCCTCTTCTCCCCTCCGCCCTTCCCTCCTCTCCCCTCCGCCCCTTCGGCCCTTCCCTCCTCTCCCCTCCGCCCTTCCCTCTTCTCCCCTCCGCCCTTCCCTCCACTCCCCTTCGGCCCTTCCCTCCTCTCCCCTCCGCCCTTCCCTCCACTCCCCTTCGGCCCTTCCCTCCTCTCCCCTCCGCCCTTCCCTCCACTCCCCTTCGGCCCTTCCCTCCTCTCCCCTCCGCCCTTCCCTCCACTCCCCTTCGGCCCTTCCCTCCTCTCCCCTCCGCCCTTCCCTCCACTCCCCTTCGGCCCTTCCCTCCTCTCCCCTCCGCCCTTCCCTCCACTCCCCTTCGGCCCTTCCCTCCTCTCCCCTCCGCCCTTCCCTCCACTCCCCTTCGGCCCTTCCCTCCTCTCCCCTCCGCCCTTCCCTCCACTCCCCTTCGGCCCTTCCCTCCTCTCCCCTCCGCCCTTCCCTCCACTCCCCTTCGGCCCTTCCCTCCTCTCCCCTCCGCCCTTCCCTCCACTCCCCTTCGGCCCTTCCCTCCTCTCCCCTCCGCCCTTCCCTCCACTCCCCTTCGGCCCTTCCCTCCTCTCCCCTCCGCCCTTCCCTCCACTCCCCTTCGGCCCTTCCCTCCTCTCCCCTCCGCCCTTCCCTCCACTCCCCTTCGGCCCTTCCCTCCTCTCCCCTCCGCCCTTCCCTCCACTCCCCTTCGGCCCTTCCCTCCTCTCCCCTCCGCCCTTCCCTCCACTCCCCTTCGGCCCTTCCCTCCTCTCCCCTCCGCCCTTCCCTCCACTCCCCTTCGGCCCTTCCCTCCTCTCCCCTCCGCCCTTCCCTCCACTCCCCTTCGGCCCTTCCCTCCCTCCCCTCCGCCCTTCCCTCCTCTCCCCCCCGCCCTTCCCTCCTCTCCCCTCCGCGCTTCCCTCCTCTCCCCTCCGCCTTTCCTTCTTCCTCTTCCTAGTGATATATTTCCTCGTCTTTATGAATCTCTTCCGTGCAATGGATGCAAGCGTCTCTCTCTCCCCTCCCCCCCCCCCCCCCCCCCACCCCCCCTACGATGGTGCGTCTCTTGCCCTTGGGGTGTGATGCCCTCGTGTCTCTCTATGGGCGTGTCGTCCCCTACAACCCCCTCCACCACCCCACCCCACTCATCTCACCCACCCAACTACCCACCTTCCCTCCTTCCCCTAATCATATACACCCCCACCCACCTTCCCCTACCCATCCCCCTCCCCACCCACCCTCCAACCCACCCCCCCATACACCCTTTAGCTAACCCAACCAGATTAGTTACATCTTCCTTGCTCTTGATATCAGACTTGTTTCCGTTTGGGTGATTTTTACAATCGTAATCCCAAGATAGTGTGACAGGTTACATTTCGGGCGTGTGGGCGCGTATCGAGTGGATTCAGAAGTGTGTGCATGCCTTGAGTGTGTAAGCATTCTGGGAGAGTGGGCTGTGTTAGCATTCCGTTAGAGTGATAAGAGTTAGAGTGAGCAGTGTGTAAGCATTCGGAGGCGGTGAGATGTGTTAGCATGTCTTTAGAGTGTGTAAGCATTTTGTTAGAGTGAGTAGGGTGTAAGCATTTTGTTAGAATGAGTAGGGTGTAAGCATTCTATTAGAGTGAGTAGTGTGCGTACATATTCTGCTAGAGTAAACATTTTATCAATTAGGGTCGGCAGTGTGTGAGCATTGCTAAGGCATTCCCTCAGCATTCCCTCAGAAAGAACATCCTGTAAACATTCCCTCAGAAAGAGCAGTCTGCGAGCATTCCCTCAGAGTAAGCAATGTGTAGGTCATCCCCTTAGTGTGAATAGTGTCAGTATTCTCTCAGCAAAAGCGGAGAAAAAGCATTGCCTTAATGTGAATAGAATGTCAGCATTCCCTCAGCGTGAGCGTTGTGTGAGCATTCCAAACGGTCAGCCTCCCCTCAGCGTCAGCAGCGTGTCAGCCTCCCCCCAGTGTGAGCAGTTTGTCAGCCTCCCCCCAGCATGAGCAGCGTGTCAGCCTCCCCCCAGTGTCAGCAGCGAGTTCAGCCTCCCCAAGCGTCAGCAGCGTGCCAGCCTCCCCCCAGTGTCAGCAGCGTGTCAGCCTCCCCCCAGTGTCAGCAGCGTGTCAGCCTCCCCCCAGTGTCAGCAGCGTGTCAGCCTCCCCCCAGCGTCAGCAGCGTGTCAGCGTGAGCGGTCCAAGCGCCGTCCCTCCCATTTCAACGGCTTCCCTCTCGCCCGCGGAGGCCATCTTGAATCCGAAGTCATCGGCATTCCCGCCACTCCGACGATGACTCTCCCCCCTCCCCCCCCCCCTCCCTCCCGAAAAACTCCATCATTTTTTACGACTCCATCTATAATTATGCTCCCTTCCTGCGATTGCCATTGCCTTTGTGTTACTGCAATTTCTTTCTTCTCTTCTCTACATTCTTCATCGGCGAGCCTCTCTTTCCCTTCCTTTTACCTCCACTTTGGGCGAAACTTCCCGCAGAGTTTGTACCTTCGCCTCGACTCCGCAAGACTATTTCGGAGTCTTATTCTCGTAACCTTTCATCCATTTTCATGGTCCTTTCGCACTCCCATTGCCTCTCGACAGATTTTTCTTCTTTTCTCGTCATATAGACACTGGTCGCACGCGAGCTATCCTCTCTCGACTCTGTTATTTCATTGCCTCATTTATCGGGAGTCATTTCGTCTATCTTCTCGCTTCTTCTCGCTTCTTCTCGTCTCTCCATTTTTCTTCATCATCATCATCATCCCTTTTGCTGTCTGCTTTTGCTGTCTTCCTCTTTTTTTTTTTTTTTTCTTTTCTTTTTTTTTTTTCTTTTTTCCTTTCTTCTTTCTCTCTTCCATCTGCTCTTGCTTCTCTTCCTACTCCTTACTCCCCTTTATCATTAATATTATTATCATCTTTATGTTCATGATAAGGATCATCATTGTTATTCTTATTATCATCATGTCAGCATTATCATCATTTTTTTATCATCATTATCATCATTGTTAGCTTTACCATCATCATTATAATCATCATCATCACGCCATCATTATCCTCTTCATCTTCTTCTTCCTCCTACTCCTCCTTCTCCTCTGCTTTATCCTCTTCCCCCTCCCTATCCTCCTCCTCCTCCTCCTCGTCCTCCTCCTATTCTCCCGCCCCCTCCTCTTCCTCCTCCTCCTCCTCCCTCTCCTTCTCCTCCTCCTCTCTTATCACTCTATTCTCTCCTTATCGACAACAATTCTTTCTTTCCTTCTCATTCCCCCTTTTCTCTCCCTCCTCATATATACATATAGTCCATTATTCCTATTCTTATTTCAACTCTCTTCCCTCCCTTTCGGTATTGTGGGACATCTCCTCCATCTCCCCCTTACCCTCCTCCCCCCCTCCCCATAACCTCTTTCCTTCCCCTCCTCCCTTCACCCCCACCCCATCCATCACCCCCATCCCACCCCTCACCCCCACCCCACCCCTCACCCCCACCCACCCCACCCTTCCTCCCTCTTTCCCTCTTTCTTTCATACCCATTTTTCCTCTTATTCTGGACATAACAATAGTACGTAAGACAGGGCGTGCTCACGTGTCCTGAAATAAAACTCGATTGTGCCTTTTTTGGGCAGAGGTAGGAGGGGGAAGGGGTGAGTGGATGAGAGTAGTCGGTTGTAGTAGCATTAGTAGTAGAAGTGCTAGGAGTAGTAGTAGTAGTAGTAATAGTAGTAGCATTAGTAGTAGAAGTGCTAGTAGTAGTAGTAGTAGTATTAGTAGTATTGGAATTAGTAGTAGTAGTAGTAGTAGAAGAAGAAATAACAGTAGAAGTAGTGGTATTATTAGTAGTAGTAGTAGCAGTAGTAGTAGAAGAAGTAGTAGTAGTAGTAATAGTACTAGTAGTAGTAATAGTAGTAGAAGAAGTAGTAGTAGTAGTAATAGTAGTAGTAGTAATAGTAGTAGTAGTAATAGTAGTAGTAGTAATACTAGTAGTAATACTAGAAGTAATAGTAGTAGTAATAGACGTAGTAGTAGTAACAGAAGTAGTAGTAGTAATAGGAGAAGGAATAGGAAGGAGAAGTAAAAGTAGTGGTAATAGAAGTAATTGTAGTAATAGGCGAAGGAATAGGAAGGAGAAGTAATAGTAGTAGTAATAGAAGTAGTAGTAGTAACAGAAGTAGTAGTAGTAATAGGCGAAGGAATAGGAAGGAGAAGTAACAGTAGTAACACTAGTAGTAGGAGAAGAAAGGAGAAACAGGAATAGAATGCGGGTAAGTGCGTGAAAGTAGCGCGGAGCATAATGTAACGTGTATGCTCCAAGTAATGAAATAGATGAAGGCATAGGCATGGCATTAAGGAGTAGATTGGATGCCATTAAAAAAAATGTAGTAGCAGAGGTAGTTGTTGTAGTAATTTTTCCCACAAAGTCGCCTGTATAATGCCCTTTTTTTGTAAAGTATTGTGAAAATCATTGCAATTATGATAACGATGATAATAACCATTTTTACTTCTTCACTTCATCTTTCCCCGTTACTTTTTTTCGTAAAATTTTGAATGAAAAAATAAAAAAAATCTGACGCAAAGAAAAGTTTCACATTTTCAATTCAATGGACATTTTTCCTCCCAAGAGAGTCTCTCTCGGACGTTGCAAGTCTCTTCATATCGGTTGCAAGAAGGGCTTTCTCAATGAGACACTCAACTTTCGTGCTCTGAAAAATCCAGCTGACATATGCATTCACGTTCACATGCAAGGTATATAAACATGTTTATATATATATATATATATATATATATATATATATATATATATATATATATATATATATGTATATACATGTGCATATATATATATATATATATATATATATATATATATATATATATATATATATATATATATATATATATATATATATATACATATTATACATATATATATATATATATATATATATATATATATATATATATATATATATATATATATATATATTATATATATACATATATATACATATATATATTTATATATATATATATATATATATATATATATATATATATATATATGCATATATATATATATATATATATATATATATATATATATATATATATATATATATATATATATACATATTATACATATATATATATATATATATATATATATATATATATATATACATATATATATATATATATATATAGATATATATACATATATACATATATATATATATACATACATATATATCATATCCATTTCTCACTTTTCCCCTTTTCCTCTCTCCTCCTCTCCTTCCCTCTCCTACTCTGCCTCCCTCTCACCCTTGCTCCCTTATAGTAGCATTCACTCTCACTCTCCCATGCTCTCCCCCGCGCTATTGCATTTCCTGTACATTTTTTCCCTCACTCTCACCTGTATCCTCACCCAATTTCTCATGCACACCCGTTATTCCCCACATAAGCAGGGGTCCGCATGTTTCCTGGACAGATGGAAGTACCCTTAGTGAGACATATGGTCTTTTTGGGTCCTAATACAATAACCTCGGTGGTTGGTGACCCCTTTTTGTCACCTGCAAAAGGGTTCTGCTCTCTCATAATCATTATCATATTTTGATACTCTCCTCATCTCACATTTCGATGCATGATGATGGGTGTGTGGATATTAAAAAGGATTGTGGGAATGGATCAATTTTTTTGTCATATTCAGGAAGGGTAGTAGGTACTAGTAGCATTATCAACATTACTGTTGCATCCCCCCCCCCGTATGTGTATGTATATAATATATATATATATATATATATATATATATATATATATATATATATATATATATATATATATATATTTTTTTTTTTTTTCACTCTCCCCCGCTATCGCTCTGGAATACCAGTGATCCAGTCGCCACGTACGTACGTATAATAATCGTGAATACCTAGTAGAGATTTGCAGTTAAAATGGCGATTCACGTTTCAAGATCCTGACTGGTAATCCACGAGCGAGATCCTTGGAAATCCGAAATTGAACCATGGAACACAAACATGTTATATATATATAGATAAGCTTTGTGATCCATTTTCCTTTTGCATGTCAGTGTTGTTTGATGCTGTGGGGGTCGCTATTATATTCTGTCGTCACAATAGATTTGCTCTTCGATGTGTCCAGATATATCACTGTTATTCTATAGGGGTGTGTTATATTGTTCAAGCGTTGATTGCTTGTTCAGTGCATGCATTTTGCTAGAATTATTCACAGTGGAGGTTTGTCCTAGTGCATGGCTTTATGCAATATTCGACCTTTTATTTCGTTGAGTGAAATGTTAAAAATCTTAATTTCTTTATGTATTGGTTAAGGATTTAGCATAATTCCTATATCTCGGATGTGAATAATCCCTCGTGGGTTAGTGTTGACTAGTCAATATATCTAACTAAAATTCAGCGTGTAATTTTGTGACTAAATAAGTATATGTGTGTGTGTGTGTGTGTGTGTGTGTGTGTGTGTGTGTGTGTGTGTGTGTGTGTGTGTGTGTGTGTGTGTGTGTGTGTGTGTGTGTGTGTGTGTGTGTGTGTGTGTACATATATACATATACATATATACACATTTATCCATCCGAACACCCCCCCCCCCTCCCCGCACCGTGGACGGCAGTAAACAACAGTGGCAGAGTTCAGGCAGCCGAGGATTATGTTACAAGCGAAGCAGATGTAAAATTGATTTGCATACAGACCATGCATGCAACGTAAACAAACTGGATATTCACTTCCATCTCTAATATTCTTTTTTTTTATAGTACAACAACATGCTTCTCATTTGAGTGAAAGTGTATGAGTTAATATGTGTGTGTGTTTGTGTGTGTGTGTGTGTGTTTGTGTGTGTGTGTGTGTGTTTGTGTGTGTGTGTGTGTGTGTGTGTTTGTGTGTGTGTATGTGTGTGTGTGTGTGTGTGTGTGAATATTTGCATGTTTATGTGAGCGGATAGGCATATGTATGTATGTAGCCTATGTATAACACATGTGCATGTGTATATATGTATAACAAATATTTAATAAGGTTATCTCTTAATTTGTATTCATTTTCGATGGCAAGTTAGGACTTTAAAAAATCACCAATTTTCATCGTTTCATCGTCATCGCTTGCAATTCATCAAAAAACAAGTACATGTAAACAAAAGGTTTTAATTGTTGAAGTCATGAATACTTGAATATACAGATTTTTATAAAAAACAAAAAAAAGAATAAACAAATATGAAATATAGTCATAACAATGAAATTGTATAAGTGCCATGCATAGAAAATGCAATACCGAAGTTGAAGTTTAGTATTAACATTTTTATTAAAACACGATTTCCATGATTCATATGATATTCAACATATCAAAATCATAGTAATAAAATGATAATGATGAAAATAATCATTAAAGATATTAATAGAAATGAGAAAACGAAACGATAATAATTGTAAGATCAATGAGTGATAATGATGATAATATTGATGATGATGATAATAATGACAATGATAATAATGATAATGTTAATGATAACGGTTGCGTAATAACAAGAATAATGAGGAGGGAAGTAATGATAATGGGAGTGATAATAATGATAGTTATTATTAACATCATTATTACCATTATCATTATTAGCATAATGATAATGATAACAATGATAATGATAAATGATAAGATTAATAATGATAGCAGAAACAACAGTAATAATAATGATATTTAATTAAAATAACAGTGATGATAAAGTTAACAATGGTGTTGATAAGGATGATGATAACAATGATAATGGTAATAATGATCATCATAATTTACTAAAATGATAATAATGATAATGATATTGATAATGAGGATAATAATGATAATGATACTGATTAAAATTTATAATAAGAGGATAATGATAATGATAATGATTGTAATGGTGATGACTGTTTTAGTGATAATAACAACAATGGTAATGATGATCTTGATAACAAAAACAATGATAATGATACTGATTATAATATAGGTAGAAATGATAATGATAATAATGATAGTAATGATAATGATTATGAGGATGATAACAAGAATAATAATGATAATAATGATCATGATAATGATAATATTACTTATAACGATAATAATTATACTGACTATCATTCAATAATAATAATGATAACGATGATAACCATAATAACAATAGTGATGATAGTAATAATAATAATAATTATAATATTGATGATAATGATCATAATGAAAGTGATGATAATAGTAGTGATAATAACCTAATAACAACGATAATAATTGTAATAAAAATAATTAAAATAATGACAGATATCCCTGAACTAATAACAAAAAAAACATTATAGATGATTATGAACAGACAAAATATCTGGTTTCAGATTCCTAGCATTTTGCTTTGCACGTAACCTTTGAAGATCGCATTCTGCATTCACTTTTGTAGATTGAAAGAATGTTCTAAGCCAGTCAATTATTAATTTGTTATACGTAATTAACGGAGTGAAAGTATTGAACTATCTTGGTAACTACCTGTGTTTATCTTTTTTTTCCCTCTCTATCTGTTTGTCTCTCTGTTTGTCTATCTGACATCCTTTCTATCTTTCTATATTCATATCTTTATATCTACCAATTGATCTCTTTAATGGTTTCATCCATATCTATCGAAATATCTATCCATCTCGAGTCATCTCTATAATTATACATTAAGTCAAATACAAAACATTCACTCCCTCTCTCTCTCTCTCTCTCTCTCTTTTCACTCTAAGAAAAAATGTAAAAAAAAAGATTTGCCCATTTAAATTGAAATACGTACGTCCATAATTTTTTTTTTCTTTGTGCCTCACTATATGTTAATCATCAAACTCTATGTATCTATGTATCTACTTGTTCGTACCATTATCTTATATGTCTTTCTATTACTCTATCTATCTGCACATCTGTGTATCCATCTATTTATCTGTCTCTCTCTCTACGTGTATGTGTATCTATCTATCTATTCAACCAATCTGTCTATCTGCATATCTATGTATCCTTCTATCTATCTGTCTCTCTATCTATCTATCCACCGATCTATCAATCTGTTTATCTGTTTGTTTACTCTACATGTCTATATCTCTATCTTTGCATCTGTCTATCTGTCTACCTACATATCTATCAATCTATGTTTCTATCTACCTATCTATCTAACATTCTAGCCACCTTTATATCTGTCCCTTAATCTACCTGCCAATCTATCTTTCTGTTTATCTATCTCCCTTGCACACTGTATCGTAACATCACTTTTTTTTTCTTTTTTCTTTTTTCTTTTGATATTATGTTGTTTTGAAAGATTGTTTTGTTTTCATTTTCATTCTTCTTCTTCTTTTTCTTCTTCATCATCATCATTTCTTCTTCTTCTTCCTCTTCTTATGATTAGTATCATCATTATCACTATTATTCATCTACTTCTCCATTATCTTCTTCTTCCGGTTCATCTTATTCTTGCTGTTTTATTTCTTCCTCGTCTTTGTCCTCTTTCTCTTGGCATTATCACCATTATCATTTATCTTCATCTTCTTTTTCATCTTCTCCATTTTATTCTAGTTCGCCGTCTTCTTCATGTTATTACTTTTTTTTTTTTTTTTTTTAGAGGTTTCTTCTCTTTGTTCTTATTCTTCTTCCTCTTCTTCTTCATCTCCTTTTCTTCTCCTTCCTCTTCTTCGTCGTCTCCTTTTATTCTTCTTCCACATCTTCGTATTTTTTTCTTCTTCCTCTTTTTTCCTATCCCTCTTCGTCTTTAGCTTCTTCTTTTCTTTCTTCTTCTTCTTCATCTTCCACCCTCTTCTTCTTCTTCCTCTTCTTCTCCTTCCTCCTCTTTTTCCTCTTCATCTTCGTATTTTCCTTCTTCTCTTTCTTTTTTCCTTCATTTTCCCCCTCATCTTCCTCTTCTTCTTCCAACTCCTCTTTTTCCCCTTCCTCTTTGTCCTCTACTTCTTCTTCCTTTTCTTATTCTACGTACTCTTCTTCCTGCTTCTCATTTTTCTATACTTCGTCTTCTTCCTCCTCCTCTTCCTCTGCGTTTTCTTTTATTTCTTCTTCGTCTTTTTCTTTTCCCTCATCTTTTTCCTCTGCTTCTTCTTTTTTCACTTCTTCCTCTTCTTCTTCCTCTTCGTCTTCGCTTTTTATTCTTTTTATTCCTCTTATTCCTTCTTTGCTTCGTCTTCTGCTTCATCTTCTTCTTCTTCCTTTGCTTCTTCCTCTTCCCCTTTGTCTTCGTCCTTTTCTTTCTTTTCTCCTTCGTTCCTTCTTCGTTTTTCGTATCTTTCCTTCTCTTCTCTCTCACCTTTTTTCCCTCCAGTTTTATCTTCTTTTTTCTTTTCTTCTTCATTCCTTCTTTCGCTTCACTACTCTGTCACCTTTCCTTGCTCTTCTTTGTCCCAGTCTCTACTTCCTCTTTCCCGCGTTCCAACTTTTCCTCTTTTTTTTTTTCTTCTTCTTCTTCTTCTTCTACTTCTGACTTTCTCCTTCGTTTCACATTTACCTTTCCCTTTCCTTCATCTTTCTTTCGCTTCGTCCTCGCTGTCCTTTCTTAATTTTGATAACCATTATTCTCTTTCATATCATTTGTTTATTCATCTATCATGTATTTCATTAATCAATTCATTCATTTATTTATTCATCTATCATGTATTTCATTAATCAATTCATTCATTTATCTATTTCATTCATTATCAATACATTTACATTTTCATTTATCTTTTTTTTTTTTTTTTTTTTTTTTTTCCCTAGAGTTGAAGTTGACTGTGACGTGGAATGCATTAGCAATCACTTCACGAGGCAAGCTACTGGACCCCGACCTCGCTGAGAACTGTGGTTGACATCCACTTAAGTATATCTTTGACTTTTCGTGTTGTCCTTGTTGTTTTTACTGTTTTTTGTTTATGTTCTATGGCACTCTGCTGTTGTTGTTGTTGTTTTTTGTTGCTGTTGTTGTTGTTGTTTTTTCGTCGTTTCCTTACTTTTCACTGATTCCGCTTTTCATTTCTTTCGTCTCTCATTTTTTTTCTTTTCATTTCTTATTTCTCTCTTTCTCTCTCTCTCTCTCTCTATCTATCTATCTATCTATCTTTTTTCTTTCTCTCTCTCTCTTTCTCTCTCTCTCTCTGTCTCTCGCTTTCTCTCTTAATCACTCATTCACTCACTCACTCACTTACTCACTCACTCACTCTCACTAACTCACTCACTCATTCACTCTCTTTCTTTCTATCTATCTCACTCACTCACTCCCTCTCTCTCTCTCTCTCTCTCTCTCTCTCTCTCTCTCTCTCTCTCTCTCTCTCTCTCTCTCTCTCTCTCTCTCTCTCTCTCTCTCTCTCTCTCTCTCTCTCTCTCTCTCTCTCTCTCTCTCTCTCTCTCTCTCTCTCTCTCTCTCTCTCTCTCTCCCTCTCTCCCCCCCCCCCTCTCTCTCTCTCTCTCTCTCTCTCTCTCTCTCTCTCTCTCTCTCTCTCTCTCTCTCTCTCTCTCTCTCACACTTTCTCCAATTATTGTTATAGATGACTGTTCGGGTCCGTAGATGATGAGGGAGGAAATTATCAAATTTAATGTTTATTAGACTGATGAGTGGGAGCAGAGCAGGGCATCACGATGGTTGTGATGGAGATGATGATGATGATGATGATGGTGGTGATGGTGGTGGTGATGAGAATGATGATGTTTTTGGTGATGAGAATGATGATGATGATGGTGATGATATTATGATGATGATGATGGTGGTGGTGGTGATGATGATGATGATGATCTTGTTAGTGATGAGAATGATGATGATGATAATGATATTGGTGATAGTGGTGGTGGTTTACGATGATGGTGATGATGATGATGAAAATGGTGATGATTGATCATGGTGATATAATCTTGGTAATAGTGATTATAGTGGTGATGATGAACTTAAGCGATATTCGTGAGTATCTTCTATATATCTCATATATGTTCAACTTGATTATATTCCCTACAAGGTCAAGAAAAGATCAAAAGGTTATATACAGCAACTCTAAGTGTGATGATAGATTGTGAAAGTTTTATACGAATTACTTAAATGTTAGCAGCAGTTATGGTGTCATTAGGATACCGACAATGGTGTGCTCTAACGTAATTAGTGGCCGTGGTGTCAGTGATGATTTACGGCGCCCAGGTAAGTAATTGCGATGACAGGATGGCCGGGGGGGCAAGGGGGGGGGGGGG
>BOPN01004714.1:86836-89336 GCA_017312705.2 Penaeus japonicus
GAGAGAGAGAGAGAGAGAGAGAGAGTAAAAGGCATGGTAGAGAGTGATGAAAAGATGAAAATGAAAGCGAAGACGAAAGAGAAAGAGATAAAGAGGAGGGCGAGACAGAGACAATTTTTTTTTTTTCATTTTTAAGAGAAATTAGATAGATAGACAGAGAGATAGGGAAGGTAAATAGATATATATATATAGAGAGAGAGTGGGAAAAATTAGTTAGATAGATAGATGTATGAATATATAAATAGATAAATAGATAGATAGATAGATAAACAGACAGATAGATAGATAGACAGACAGAGAAAAAGAGAGACACAGAGAGAAAGATATATATTGAGGAGAGAGAGAGAGAGAGAGAGAGAGAGAGAGAGAGAGAGAGAGAGAGAGAGAGAGAGAGAGAGAGAGAGAGAGAGAGAGAGAGAGAGAGAGAGAGAGAGAGAGAGAGAGAGAGAGAGAGAGAGAGAGAGAAAGAGAAAAAGAGAGAGAGATACAGAGACAAAGATATATAGAGAGAGAGAAAAAAAAAGAAGAAAGTGAAAGAGAGAGAGAAAGAGAGAGACCCATTTCTCTTCTAATCCCCCGATCGCCACCCGCCCCCCCCACCCCCCACCCCCCCCACCTCCCAATCCCCGACGGCGCCTGGGCACGAAGCATCCTTCTGAAGGTCTCAAACGTCGATTGCTTGCTCTCACAACACCCTTGGAGTCCCTGACCGCTTGGCATCCTGTCGGGGAAGGACCAGGAGATGGGGGGAGGGGAGGGGGAGGAGAGGACCAGGAGGATGGGGGGAGGGGAGGAGGGGAGGGAAAGGACCAGGAGGATGGGGGGGGGGAGGAGGGGGAGGGGGAGGAAGGACCAAGAAAGGATGGGGGGGGAGGGGGAGGAGGGAAGGGGAAGGGGTTTGGAGGGAGGGATGATGAGGCGGGGTAGGGGAGGTGGGGGAGGGGAGGGGTAAGAAGGCGAGGGAGGTGGGGATGGGGGATGGTGGGGGATGGGGGGGATAAGTTGGACGTCGGGGGATAGGATTGTGGCGGAGGCGGTAGGGAGGGGGGGGGGAAGGGAATGGAAGAGGGAAAGGATAATAAAGAGCGAGGAGAAAATGGGGAGAGAGAAGGATAAAGGGAAAGGAATGGATGAAGGGGAGGGAAGGGTGGGGGATAAGGGGAGGGGTGGGGGACGAGGACCTTAGGTGGAGGGGTAGGTAGGCAGAGATTCTTACTTGACACGATATATTAAAAGGGACGATTCATCAAACGGAAATCAGAGAGAGAGAGAGAGAGAGAGAGAGAGAGAGAGAGAGAGAGAGAGAGAGAGAGAGAGAGAGAGAGAGAGAGAGAGAGAGAGAGAGAGAGAGAGAGAGAGAGAGAGAAGAGAGAGAGAGAGAGAGAGAGAGAGAGAGAGAGAGAGAGAGAGAGAGAGAGAGAGAGAGAGAGAGAGAGAGAGAGAAAGAGAAAAAGAGGAAGAGAGAGAGAGGGAAAAGAAAAGGAAAGAGGAGAAGAGAGAAAGAGAAAAAGAGGAAGAGAGAGAGAGGGAAAAGAAAAGGAAAGAGGAGAAGAGAGAAAGAGAGAGATAGAAAGAGAAAGAGAGAGAGAGAGAGAGAGAGAGAGAGAGAGAGAGAGAGAGAGAGAGAGAGAGAGAGAGAGACAGAGAAATAGAGACAGAGATAGAAAGAGAAAGAGAGAGAGAGAGAGAGAGAGAAAGAGAGAGACAGAAAAAAAAGAGAGAGAGACGAGAGAGAGAGAGAGAGAGAGAGAGAAGGAATGAAAAGCTCTCGTTATTGGATCTCCTAGGGAGTATCTATTGGATTTTTAAGAGGATGTGTAATTATGGCGAAGTGTGTAGAGGTTTTATCGACTTCGGGGGAAGGGAAACGCGGAGGAGAGGGAGGCCGGATGGAGCCGAGGGCCCTTGAGAACTGCAAAACTGAAACACGTCGATGGGAAGAAGGGCGGGAAGGAGGGAGGGCGGGAAGGAGAAGGCGAGAAGGAGAGAGTGAGGATAGTGAGGGGGAGGATAAATATATATTCATTTTGTAGTAGCTTGGATTTTTCGCTCTTTCCTGATATAAAACCCAGAAATTAATTACGGATTTATGATTGTCCATCTAAATTCACTATATCTGTCTCTGTATCTATATCTATCTATCTATCTATCTATCTATCTATCTATCTATCTATCTATCTATCTATATATATATATATATATATATATATATATATATATCCACACACACACACACACACACACACACACACACACACACACACATATATATATATATATATATATATATATATATATATATATATATATATATATATATATATATATACATATATATATATATATATATATATATATATATATACGTATATATATACATATATATATATATATATATATATATATATATTTATATATATATATATATATATATATATATATATATATATATATATATATATATATATATATGTGTGTGTGTGTGTGTGTGTGTGTGTGT